>SKCR01045273.1:0-56195 GCA_019454045.1 Zanthoxylum bungeanum
TAAATAATCATCATTATTCATAAATGTTGCTCTAGTGCTCTACGAGTATGTTTCATTATTGAGACTCTCTAGATTCAGGTATATCCGTCACGAAATCCAATTTCATGTCCATAATCTATCCACCTGTAGATTATGACGATCACGGATAAACTAGCTGAATCATACAGGTCGAGGTCATTGCATACGTATAATCCCTCCGTCACAGAACTGACGGATCCTATCTTGACACACACAGGATATCCTGAGGATCGATCCACACCCAACGAACAGGCGGAGGTCTGATCTAAATAGATCAGTGACGTGACTGCCATCTAAGTGTGGAGGATGTCTCATACATCCACAGTGGTGTCTCAAGTCGAAGGACCACTATGCTACTCAACCCGAGAAGATTCTTATTGACGTTGGTGTACCATCCATTAAGAATCTTTGGTGAGCCGTTCAGTGTTTATCCACTATAAACACCTACACGTCTATACGAGTCTCCATAGACTCATGGTTCATTGGGATAAACCATCGGACCAAGTCTCGATATAAGACATGTACTGGTCTCAACGGATTTGACTAACCGACCCGTGTTAGCAAATCTTGACCAGGAAATATGTTTGATAATATTCATATAGCAGTGACACTTCCCAATGTCAATTACAAACTAACTTTGTAACTGTGTACTGCATTATATATTATCGGGCCTTTGTCTAATATATACATATCACTAAACCACATTTAGTTTCAATCTAATCGTAATCAGATCGAATACGTATATAAGAACAAGAGGTGCAACCATAAATAAGTAATATTATGGAATAAGGGGATGTTCGTATTCATGAATCAGACATGAATACGGTCCGGATTGGCGCTCTGAGCACCAACCCCAACACATGGATCGTAAAGCGTAAAAATATTGTTACAAACCGACACTGGTACTGGAAAATGCATACAATTCTCATATGTAATCCATAATCTATTTTTAAATAGGTATGAGATAGACCCCGTCTGAACAGATTTCCTAACTAGTACATATACAAAGGACACCTAAACTGAAAACATAACTTGTAAACATGTGACATGTAAACTTGATTGAAAACGTAACTTGTGAACATGTAACATGAAAATGTAAACTAAAACATAGATTAAGAACATGTGGAACATAACATACACTAAATACATAAATTGAATAATAAACTAACATTATAACTAAAGACAGAAACTGTAACACGAGGCGTAAATCATAAAATATATTATGTAAACTAAAAATAACGTATGACATAAATGTAATAACTTGAAAATATAATGAAATGAGTAGAGTTCACTCATAGAGCTGTTCTAATGCTGACATGCCCGAATGGAACTGGAAAGACTCCAGCGTGAAATTTGAGCTTCCTATAGCTTGAAATATATGAAAAACTCAAGCTTTGGGCTTGAAATGGGTAAAAATCTGGGGTGGGGTGAGAGAGAGAACTGAGAAATGAGTGAGAAAGAGTTTATTTTTATAAACCATGAAGACTAATATGTTGGTCTCTCAGTCCGGTATGCTGGTGTTTGTAAGCTAATTTGAAGAATCAATAAGCATAATGGCTGGTTTAATGACCGATATAGAGGCCAATATGGAGCATGCCGGTGTAGATACTGTATTTTTATGCATAATCCGATGATGAGTCTCTTATGGGGACATCTTCTGAAAATTGGGATATTATAAAGATGAATACCAAAAAGGCAATGAACTTTGGGGACATAGCCAAAAGCCAGCCAAACATCACCTATGTCTGCCCTACCTTCTCTTTAGCCGGAACATCCGGTCGGATATTTCCTTGAAAACCCTACATCAGGCTGGACATGACACAATTATTCTTGAACGAGCAGATTGTTAGTTACTGAAGTTACGAGATCTGATTATGATCGGTCGGACATGTAATTCAAATTTCACATTCGATTGGACATATGTTAATTGGTCAACCCACGTACAAAATTCAAACAGCCGGTATCACAGGCTTAATTACGTTCGACTGGATATACATCCCAAACCCTACATTCGTCCGGACATGTTTCGACCTATCACTACAGACATATTTCCAATCACCCGAGACAAACATGAGAGAATGGGGGGATTTTGTTCCCCCCTTCCATCTTCAGATATTTCCCTTGCACTATAAAATGTACATTTACCCTTCACAAAGGGGCTAGTTCAAATCCACCTGCTAAAACACTAAAAATCCACCACTTTAGAAAAAGAAACAGATAGAGTCACAAAATCAATCCTTGGAGTTCCATATTTCCAAGCAGCAACCTGGTATTCAAAGACATCCTTCTAAGCCAAACTATATTGGAAAATATATGACCTAAGAGCACTGTTCTTAAATATTTCTACGTTTGGAGTTTCTATTTTGACACAGTATCTCCGGCCAGTTATCAATCATGTCCGACAGGACATGCACACAGATCCGACTGACTATATATATCTGGTCGACTTACTGCTTTCTATAGATTCACTGCATGCTTAGATATTTTTTATATTTCACTTGTTACTATTATGTTATTGATGTTTAGTTGCTTTATTCTGCTGCTTTAAGTTGATGATTACATGTTTTGTTTACTACATATGTTTTTTTACTTTTTAATCCGTGAAATAAGTCCAGCCAGACTTGCACTATGTCCGACCAGATATGTTTTATATTCGACCATGTGACCCCGTGGAAAATTGGATGGAAACCCGGAAGTAAGTTCCATAATTGATTCTGATATGGACTATAATATGGTTTGCACTCGAGATATAATGTCACGTACCACCGGGGGATGGTCATTTCATTGTTGCTATTGTTATAACACATGCTTATCATATTTGTGTTTGAGTATGAATGTTTATGTGTTTCTAGATTACTCAGTACATCTGACCAGACTTCAAGTAAGTCTGGCTGGACATGAATATTATATCCTGTCGGACATTGATAAAAAGTACCCCACACATTTTATTTGACCTGGCTTCGAAAGCCGGAAGGATATATATTTTGATCTTTTTGTTTCGTATTTTATTTGAATTTCTAAATATTTGTAACTTATGGATATTTATTTTCCATGCTACTTTTATCTTTCATGTTAGCTCTATGCTTTATAAAATGTATTGTGTGTAATCGTGCATTATAAAATGTGGGGATACCTCCTTTAAGCGTAAATATTATACTGCCATTAGTAAGGAACCACTCCGAATTCAAATGGTTTTAAGATCAGACCTTGCGAGGGGTGTAGTGAGGCCTTAAATCATTCCCGGTGTTTCATACTGGGTGGTGAATCCATTATTCTCCGGTTAGTCCCCTCCCAGGACTATATATACTCTATACGAGCTGCGAACCCAACAATATAGTGGTCACCGACATCATAGACATAGTGGTAAACCCCACTTCGCTCCTACAACCGGCTTCAGAAGGCATGTCATGATGTTGGGACACCAGTGTGCCGGTTCCAGAGGCTATGTCAAATGCTCTACTACACCGGTATGCCAGTATTGTGATCAATATATCGGTCACAGTGAGTAAATGAATGCAAAACATGTTCAAATGCTCGTGAACTTGGACGAGGGTCCCAATCAACACACATTCTGACCCTACATGGGCGTAAAGCTTCACAAGCATGAGCCATATGACTCTATTTGACATGTTAAAAATACTTGGGGTGTGACAATAAACATATTACATGAAATGAATAAATTGTAAACTTGACAAATGTAAACGAAAAACATCAAATAAAAACATGTACGCTGAAAACATAAATTGTAAACATGCTCGTGAGTGTCGTGATGCGTGTAGACATGATATATTAAGATGCTTATTTAATGTCTTAGGCTATACTGAGACAATGTTAAACTTAAGTTGAATTGCTAACACTATGTGACATACTTGTGATGTGATATGCTTGTGACATACTATGGGTCATCTTAATCGTCATTAACATGTTTCTAACTTAACATATATTTCCAAAACAAAAGATTTATGTGTAGTTGTACCAAATCACCCAAACTCGTGGCTATTACTAACCCAAACCCATGGTGGTTTAGTCAACATAAACTGTGCATATTTCTTGCTAGTAAACACTTATTTAAACCCCCTAAATTCATGGATTTCATAACATGTCTACCCAAATTCTAGGTCTTCATGGGTTAACTCAATCCATGCTTTATATGCTACCATAACAACATGAATTGACTTATTACAAGCCTATCGCATAAAAAAATGAATCTTAAATCAAATTTCCAGGGTTTACTCAACCAATGGCATAAAAGGTGATTTAACTTAAAACATGCATATATCATGTCATAATCCACCTATCTAAGCATGATTAACAAACTAATCATGCATAATAATGAAAATCAAACATGGGTCATGCATGGATTTTGAAAATCCATGACAAAATGCTTAACAATTATCAAAATAGAGCTTTAGAGGCTTACTTGACTCAAAGCTTGAAAATGCATGGGATTCGTTCAAATCATGGCTTGATTTAAAGAGAAATAGAGAGTTCTAGGCGTGGATAATGAACAAATGGAGAGAGGGGAGAAAAATGAAGAAAATATCTAAAGGGGTCTATTTATAGTAAGCCGAAATTCCAGAATTTTTTGTCTGAAAATCACAGGATCGTTCAAACATCCGTCAAACGCTACTCACATGCGTGCTCGCTGGAAATTTTGTTCGAATGCACTGACGAATGCAACTCAAACAAAAACTCACTGGAGAGTTTCGTTCAAGCGAAATGAAGAACGCGTCATATATGTGAATACTAGTTGCGTTCAAACACCACAACAAACACAACACAAACGTGAATATGTTGTAATTTCAAACTCTATGTAAGTAATTTCAAACTCTATGTACTTGACTTGTTTAGAGTGGGTCAACACACAGAGACCCTACAAATGCATAAAACATCGCATATATGAAATGTGTGGCCATACTAGACATGCTAAACATCAAAGTAAAGCAAACTCTTCATTGTATTTTCCTGCTGCTCTCTCCTTATCAACAAAATGAAAATAGTTTAATGGACTGCACTTGGGTAAAAAGTTATCCAATAGCTACTGTTCATACTAATTTTGTTTTAAGAAATAATAATTATTGTTATTTGATATTAATTGAAAAAATTATTGTAATTTGATATTTACAAATATTAGTTAATATTGGATGATCGAGTATGACTAATCTGATTTTTTTTATACATATTTTCCATTATTTTATACAATTATGTTGTCTAAATCTAACTCTATATGTGATAAAAAAAAAATATATTAAAAGAAGTGGATTTATTGAAATACTAACTTAACAAGTGAATGAAAAATATAGAAAAATAGCTAACTGAAATTTATTTAAAAAATAGGTTTCTTTTGGCGCGCGCCTCATGAGCCTAGGCTCAGCGAAGCTCCAGCGGGTCCTTGTGCCTCGATGCGCCTTGAGCTTCAAACAAAACCAACCCAATTCCTATAGGGTATAAGGAACCTGCCTCTCACTAATCGTGACCATGAACGAAATAACCACAACTGCCTTGCCTTGTGGTCGAAGGGCAGATTAATTGAAGAAATAAGGAGACCCCAAAACATTTTTCAGATCAAAGTCTCCCCGCTCTGGTAGAGGTGGGAAATTTAATTTGGGGAATGACTTCTGAAAGCTCTCCAACAACTGTAAGAACAAAAACAGTCATCAGTTGATTTACATTAGACAAAAAAAGGGGAAGATTCTCAGTTTCGAAGATTTTAATTTTAACATCAATATCTAGTTTCCGTAGTCGCATTTACATAAACAAAAGAAAATGACTTCTATAGGCTTGCATATTCTGATTTCCATCAAAAAGTAAAGCATATTCTCAACTAGACTGGATAAGTGACCAATATATTGTGACAGCAATAATATCATGTGTTAATCTTTACTAAGACTTAATTTTTTTTTCTCAAAATCCTCGTAGTCCGGATGAAGTTTGAGAAAAAAAAGTAAAGGAGAGGTAGGTGCAAAGTGTAATATGCATTTCCATTTGCACTCAACAACTAGTGATAAAGATATAAGCTTAAGAAAAATCCCTAACGAGCTCTTGGATACCTATATGATAGAGCAATCTATAAGATACTTACATCCTCCAGGATTGGCTGCTCATAGAGTTCAACAAACTTAGCTCTGAGTATCTTATTCATTTGGTCAACATCACATGCATGTGTCCAGTATGAATCATGGACCCCTGTAATCGAATGTTAGTATCAAATAGCTTTGAGTCCCAATACATGGATAAGATGAGTGCATATGCATTTCTAAAGATGACAAAAAGAATCCACTAAGTACCAGCAAAATACAAGCCTGCCCTTTTGCAGGCAACAGCAGTCATCATCATGTGGGAACCATCAAGAGAGTGAACAAAATTTGGGGGAAAGGCCGTTCTCTGCCGATTAACCATAATCTAAAAATAACAAAAGCAGTCGGATCAGTAATATAATGGTTAATATTTGCATGACTTTAAAAAAATCCATTTTTACAACAGAAAGGTAGACATTAAAATCACACGCTTTACGAAAATACACCCGGTAAACCCTAACAAATATGAAAGATCAGCCACGAAGAAATTATGTGCTCCCACACAAGGCTAAGCTTTCCATTTTAGTGAGACAGAGAAAACCATGCAACCTCTGTTAAAGTTCTGCTCTTTACAGTATAAAAAGAGAGAGAACAATAAGACACAACTGTCAAGGAAAAAGAAAACGACCTTGTCAGTTTCTCGTTGTAGTGACACTTTCTGAAGGGAAGTTTTAATCTGCATTTAGTTCAACAAAATGTTAACGAAAAACTAAGATATTGATGGATTTATAATTCAAAATGGTGCAATGATGGAACTAAGACGTCAATTTTAAAGTTAAACAAATTCTTTAGAACATTACCAGATGCCTTCCCAACTGCCGGTAAGGTTGAACAACAGGAAGTCCAAGAGGAGTTGTCCACTGCACAGCCTCATTCTCGGAGGCTATCACCTGTTTATATTCAAATCCAGTACTCAGAAACAAAAACAACCATAGAATTGACAGGGAATGATGGTAAGATGCGATGTCGATAGAGTCTCCAAATATAACATTTGATTTTTAAAAAGGAAGAAAAAAAGAGACCTCAAGACAGCAAGTGAGATGGGCGTCGTAGGCGTGGTTAAAGATTTTTTTTTTTGGAATCCTTGGAAACCCCGCCGCCAAACCACCCCTTTCCGGGCTTAAGCGGAGCAGGTAAAACCCCCGGGTGGTTAAAGATGACTCCTAGAGAATTACCAAAATAAGAAGTTCTCTTCTCCTTTTAAATAAGAATTAACAATATTTGTCACGTGCGCAACCGAAAATTTAAAAGATGAAGGCCAACAAATATAGGTAGCACACTAAATTCTCCTCTTACAGTTGATAAAAAAGCTAAGCAGAATAGTTAATAAAATTGATACTTTGAATGAAAATGCAAGAAGCACCGGAGGTTCCATATTATATTCCTTTCATTGAATAATACATACTAACATAAAAAAGTGGGTGCACCTTGTGCATGGGTAGGAGGCTTCCAAAAGGAAAATGAATTTGAAGATCTAAAATCCAATTGTTCTGAAGATTAAAATAATCCAAATCGGAAATGTTGCCTCGTTCAAGAAAACACCTTAGAAGATTGCAACATCCTAAAATTAAGCTTGTTCACCAAATGCCCCCAAGCCGTCAAAAGCTCCAAAACTCCCCATGTTGACGTTTTTTTGCTCACCATGACTGATACATCCAGACACAGAATCTATCACCAGTGACCAGTTAACTAAATGATTTTCCAGTATGTTACCATATCAAGCTAACTTGCCAACACCAGAAACATATTCAGGATGTTGGAACCAACCCCATCCAATGAATAACTTGATGGAACCCCAAAATCCTCAAATCAATCACAAGAAATCACACCAAAAACATAAGATAAAGTTGTATTTTAATTCATAAAACGAAACGGAAATACAAAGATAATTGAAGGTGAAACGATGTCACCAGCCCGTGCACAACTTGAGGTGTTGGCAACCTCCCTAGGGTTTCCCCTCCCCCATTCCCAATTCCAAATTCAACAAAATGATAGCATATCCCTAAAATCAATTATTCATTCTTATTTATATTTGAACCCTAATGACTAAAATGACCAATTTAACCCTTGGGTCCTAACATAACTCTGCCTGGGTGCTTAGCTTTCTAACTAGACATGAGTCTAGCATTCACATATAAACAATTAGCAAATAGATTTAAAAGAAAAAAACTAAAGTAAACAGGACAAACCTTTGCACACTCGCCAAGCCAACTCATAATAGTTCTTGCTGCTTCAAACATTTCTCCCAAGGCAGTCAATGTGATCTTCATGCAGGAAAAAAAAAAAAAAGATGAGTTATCATGTTATACAAGAACATGAATGAACAGTAAAGTTATATCCCTTACTTTTGCAGCATAGCAAGCTGCTCCAAATAGTTTTGAACCATCTTCTATAGCACAGCGTTCTTTCAACCTCTTCTTGATTTGGTCACAAGCACCGACATAAGTGACACCATATACTGATGTCATCACAGTCTGCTTCACCAATTTTCTGTCCACCTAATTATGTCCAATTATAATTGTAAATTAGGAATCTTAATATTGGCCGATATTAATGAAAACAAAACCTCTTGATTCACATTCAAACAATTGGGGTTTGCTCTATTATCAGATTAAAATATTAAAACCAAATTCTACCAGATAAATTCTCAAAACAATTACTCTTACAGTGTTCTAAAAAAAGCTAGGCGCTAGAAATATGGTGAGAGAGCGCCTAGCACCTAGACTTTCTAGGCGACGCCTAGATCGGTGGGCTAAGCGGTTTTATTTTTTAATCAAAAAATGTTGATTTGTGTTTAAAAATTTGGGTTCAATTAAATGCAGGGTTAAAATTTGAAAAAGTAAAGTCAATTAGGGTTAAGTTATGGAAATTGATATTAATGAGGGTTAAGGTTTATCAAATTGAGGTCAATTAGGTTTAGGATTTGACAAATTAAAGTCAATTATGTTGGGGATTTGGAAATTTGGGTTAAATTAGGCTTAAATGAGGGGTTTGGGAGTTTCAGGCCACTGTCGGCAATGGCTACCGGCGCGTGGGCAGTAGCAGTTTGCCACACACGCCGGTCCTTCATGTTCAGAATCAGCCGCTCGACACTGCCGCACCGTTCATGCGTCAATATCAGCTGCCGTTTGCCATAGATCTGATTTTTTTCATGAAGCTGCCGCCTAGCCCACCGATTTCCAGCACCATCTAGCCATTTTTTAGAACACTAAGAAAGACTACAGCAGCACAATTCACTGAGCATAAACAACAATATAAACCTGATTGATTAAAAGCCTTGCACACAATGCATGTGGATAAATAGCAGGATCTTTCTCTGCATCAGCTCTCATGATCTCAAGAACTCTAAATTGCTAACAACAAATTCAATTAGATTGATTAACATGTGCAGAGAGAGAAGGGTGGTGGGCAGAAGAAAGTACTACTTACCGGGCAGCAATGCCTGAATAAACATCTGCAGGTTTATCTCCTCCCACAAGATTCACAGCAGCAGCTCCCAGCTAAGAAATAAAAGCCAAAAAATTACTCAAGTGATGGAGAGATTATATTATACTCCAAAGTCAGTAACTCAAAGGACTGAATCGTCCTTAACAACGAATGGGAAGTTCCATTACCTGGTCCCTTCCCAGAGCAGCATAGTGTTGTAAGCCATTACACGAACCATCCTTACAAAGGAACAGAGCAAAAAATGAAAATTAAGTCTCAAAGGATAATATGTATCCCACCAATAAAAATGATAATGCATTAAAGGAGGAATTGATGGGCTTCAATCTCATTTGAGTTCAGCAACATAATGGCAAGGTAATAGAACATGTGGAAACCGTTAGAAATCCGTTCAATATCATAATAATATTTAACTTAATCCACCATTTATGAGTCAAACTACAAAGGATATCTCATGTGCTGACAACAGAGAGAGTAACCACAATTCATCGCAGACAGAGGTTGATTCATCATTATCTGGATAAATTGAGTAGAAAACTCAATACTTTGTCAACTAGAGGGAAGAGAGTGTACATTTTATTTAACAAAATATTTCCAGGATGCAGAACCATGAGATCATATAAGCAAGCACGGATATTATTCAGAGTATATGCATTCCCGACATGGATATTATCCTGTTAAGTATATGCAATCTCACTATGTGAAAAAGAAAATACCATGTGGACAGGAATATGTAAAATAGTAGACTCTGGTGAGGAGCTTCTCAATGCTTCTGAGAGATTAATACATGCTGCCAAGCATTGAAAAGGATCCTCTGCACCCAACCACCAACACCTTCCTTCAAGAGGTCTGTCTGCAGAATCAAAGATATCATCCAAATGATTCTCAGTGAATGCCACCCGACCTTCATAAGAGAACTTGTCCACACCACCAGCATATAAATTTGCCAGATGTATCTTCAGCCAATATAAGCCTGACTTCCCAACAGAGCGTCCCTCTGCAAACTCCAAGATCCCTCGGCATAGATCAGAGCCAAGATGATTTAAATATGGGTGCAAGGGATATGCACGACCACGGAAATCAAGGTTATGAGGATAGTAGAAGCCCTCTTCATCCTTCATCCTTCGAGCCACCTGTTCCCGAAATAAAGAAAAGATCAATAACCCAACTAGTTGACATGCAACAGCACCAAGTAAATTTACTAAATAGAAATGTTTCTTACAGCAAGTTTGAGTTCAATATCACAACACTGTGAATGCTTCTCGCTATTTTCTTTTTTAGCAAGCTTATATTTCCACTTCCATTTCTTGATTTCTGCTTCATCTTCAGTGTCCGGTTTCTCAGGGAGAGCCACCTAAAGTAAAAAAAAAATATATAGAAAAGTAGGATAATGATTAATGAAAAACAAGCTCCTCAGCATTGAATAGGTAGCATAAGTGATAGTGGAACAATAAAGTTTACATTGAACGATATGCATTTTTTTCTCCTCTTTACAAGGAAAATGATAATGAACCAACATAGAAGAAAAAATTAATTTGGCTTCTTTAAGTGTACCCACATCTTCTCGGTCAACCAAGCCTGCAAGACGACCTCCATTAGACCACATTTTGTCAATTACACCAAGTATCCTTTTATTAACTCTCCATTTGGTATTTCCTAGAGTATCCAAAACCTGATTCACAAAATAATCATAAAACGAGTTCATCCAAGCACAAAGAGATCCACACAGATTACAAATATATAAAATTAAAAACATATCATACTACTACTCAAGACAAAATACTAAAAAAGAACACGTAAAAAATTAATGATTAATGATTAAAGATTGAACATATCATAGAAGATACTAGAATTGGAAAACTATGGATGTCTCAAACCTCAAAAACTGGCTCTAGTTGACTCATTGGAGTTCTTTTTATTGCTTGGCGTTGTTGTCTTGTTCCATGGGTTCTCATAACATAAGATGGTAAAACAAAGTGCGCACCTCGGTCATAACTGCCGGAAAAAAAAACATGAATATAAATCCAGCACACAAACTTAAAAGTGCAAAGCTCAGATTTGTAGGTATCACAATGTGAACAACATATGGAAAGCAGTAGCTCAAATCTGATTCCCACTATGCAATTCAACTAAGCCTAAAAAAACTAGTGCAAAATATATTTTACTTGCATCAAACAATTTTTGAAAAAACAGGTAAAAGGAATATATACTTCCTTCAGTAGTGATTCATTAACAAGCTTTAACCCTTCTCTTCAACAAACATAACAAAAGAGGGCGCTTGGGATTATTTTCATAAATGCTTAAGTTAGAAATCCATACCCTGTCCAGTTTATAGGAGGCACCAACATTGGCATATAAGGAATGACCATGTGCCTAGCCTGTTTGGACAAACAGATATTAGTTTCATCTTTATAACTATAGATCAGTAAGAAAGGGGAAGAGTGTAACAATCAAACTCAGAGAGTTATCCAAGAACAGAAAACAGTGAACAGAAAAGGATGAAATGCAAGCCATCCTGAAGAAGGATTCCCACTCACAGTTTTCTCAAGACCTTTTCGGACCAGGGATTGCATTCAATAACACCATATCTCCTGCCTTTCCTGTTATATGAAACAACAAAAATGAATACATTATAATAGGAGAAGCGGATTGGGATTTTTTAGATGGATACCATATGCAGTCTTTCTTACCCTGCTTCTTTAGTGACACTTTTAAGAGTGTGCACGAACGCCGGGCGGATATCAGGTGGACTATCGCCTAACTGATCAACAGGAGGTTGTATATAGGCTGTTTCCATTAACAACTGAATCAAACGGCATCCAACCTGGGAAGCACAAGCATCAGAATATAACAGAAATTACAACAGCAAAAAAAAAAAAAGTAATGGCAAACCGAGCAGACTACCACATTCACAGCCACAGACATCACAAACCTTCACATGAACATCCTGACCCCACGGCTTCGAATCAACATGTTCCTTCACTATCCCCCTTACTTGTTGCAGCTTTTGCTTTTTTATTAAACTAGTAACTCTTTTCCTTAATTTTTGCTTTTTTTTCTTTGTTTCTCTAGATCATTTGTCACAGGTTCAGAAACACCTTCCATTTTATTATCAGTTACATTCTTCTTCTTTGTATTCTTCAAGAAACTTTGTATCCTTGCCTGATGCACATAAGAGTCTCTCATATGTAAGCAACAAGCACAATCTCTTACATAAATTTATACAAGCACCCACAAAAACAATTCCGGATGTTGGTCATTTGATATATCTCTAGAACAATATGCTCTTTGATATATGCAGAAGCATGATGAGTTGGAGTGACTAAAACATAATTACTGTAAAAACAGGGAAATCCACAAAATAAGTTATTTATACAAAGATTTGACTTTCAACTTTATTTCCAAAGCCAGGTTTGTGAAAACAACTCAAGGATGAATAATGCTTTGATTTCATTTCTTTAACCACAAACTATATCAATCATATATATTGCAAAAAATATGCTCAATAAACCCAAGCAACACAATTATGAAAAACAATATTATGTTTACGAAGAGTTAGTTTACCGACTTCATTTTCAATGGCTTCGCCTATCTGGCAAGCGGCCTGTACCACTCTAACACAGCCAGCTTCTCCTGCATTTGTCATCAACAATCCCACCAACTTATGCATAGCAATAACTGCCATCATATCAGCCGGCAACTCATCAAAATACGGTTCATAAGTTATATGTTTACACTTAGCCTTGGCAGTTTCTTGGTCTTTAGCAATTGCATCCCTTAGAGGCTCAAACCAAGCAAGAAACAAGGACTTAACATAAGGCAAATTCGGTGCAAGCTTTTGCTCACACATGTCAGCTAAAAGCTCTTGATACTCCTTGGCTGTCTGTTCCCATGCTTCAGTCTCCATCTTGATTTGCCTACGCATTAACATGTACTCTGCCGAGTCCATCCCATAAATCATTTTATTTGTCTGCCTATGACGTGCTGTTGACGAATCAATCATGCTCACTCCTTGTTTATTAAATTGCTCTTCAATTCCTGCACTTCTTCAGAACCCGAAAGCTCTGATTCTGAAGCAATTGCTTCTGCAGCACTTGCATAACTCCTATTAATAAGAACTCCAAAAGGGTTTATCGATCTGGTAAAATTGGAATGACCCAAGTTGTGTTTTTCAGACGATAAAACATTTGTTTGACGAAAACCAAGAAGTGGGTATGAAGAATCTAAGAGTGATTGGGTCTCTGGAGGTGTTATTTTCTCGAGAAAATTACAAGTGGAAAATTTAAACTTTCTATAAGAAGCTCGCCTGGCTAAGTTTCTCCACATGTTTTAATGAAGAGTCGATTGATGGTGTGATGAATAGAGAAAAGAGGATGGGATTAGCGGATGCAGAGAAGATGATGATCTTAGAATTTAAAGAAATGATGCAAAACTTTCCGAGAAAATTGATAAATAAGAATGAAAGAAAGAAAATAAGATTAAAAGCAGAAACAGGGAAAGAGTAACAAATCTCGAATAAAGGAGAAAAATGGCGCAGCCTCCTTGAAACTCTTCCCAATATTGTAACTGTTATTGGTATTATAATTGTGATTGAGTATTTATGATTGTCATTATACCTGAAAATTTGAACTGAATGAGTATTGTATATATGACTACATTATGAGTAAGATAATATGATTAAATATTGTAACTGTCATTTATACTAAGAAATGGGACTAAAAATTATGCATTTAACAAATATTATTATTGAATTATATGTGAATTTTTACTGATAGTGTGAGTGTTAGTGACTGTGACTATTGCGCTATAGTGTTTTTAGGATAATTTTGACCTTATAAAATTCTTGACTTGAGAAAGGTTCATTGATAAAAATTGTAGGTGTGAATGTTGATTGTATATAGTATATTATATAATACAATTTGGAGTATTGATAGATGAGATATGAATGTTTGAAAATGACATATCGGTACTTAAAAATATAAGTGTCATTTTTAATTATTTTTTCATCAAAATATATCGACCACAATACTTGTTTTAAATCTTAAGATATGTAATTCAAAAATAAATGATTTTTTTTAAATAATTTATATTTTTTGAGATATTTAATTTTTAAATATAAAATTAGAAAATAATTGACATTATGTTATAAATATTTTAAACTTTTATTTATGTATCATAATTTGTAACTGTCAAATACTTTCTTTTTTATATATTATAAAAAAGTATCAATGTTTAATTAAAAAGATTGTATTATTAAGAGCACAAGGGAATTCAATATTTTAATAACCGTAAAAAATATGATGGGTACCGGTGCGGGTTTGGTAATTTATTTTTATATATGGGTTCGGGATATGACGTGTGGGAGCGCGTGTGGCCTGACTGTTAGAAGGCATGTGCGGCGTGTGAGGACGTTTTCGATCTCCATTTGATCGTCGGAGAATACCATCGTGTTCATCTCGACGTGAAAAAAGCTGATGAATGCTCAAAACTGATTTTTGACAACTTTTCGGAAACTCGAATTTTCCAACCGAGTTCCGTTCTTCGATTTTACGACCTTAATGTATAATCAAAGCTACCGATACCACTTGTTGTGATTCTATGATCACTGAAGAGTATTTATGAGGAAAAATCGAATTCTATTACTGCAAGAACAGAATTTAAAAGTGTTTGAAACTTTATAAAAAATCTCACTCTCTAAACTTTCTTGTCTTGAAGCTTAAAAATTTTGAGATGGTTTTGAGCTTTCAATTAACTCTCTATTTATAGTCAAACTCACTATTATAACCACTCAATAAATACACCTAAAATAAAATTGGAATTTTACTTCATAAGTCAGTCAAGAAGATTTCTCCTAATCTTCCACCAAAAGTTGCCTTGGATTCTACACCTTAGGGCTTCCACTGGGCAATTGAGGCTCTAGATCCGATGGAACAAACTGGTTCATGCTATTTATTATAAACAATACTTAAATGATTAGTGTTGCTATTTATATTTCTCTGTTGGCCTTGTATGGCCTTGGAGGGATCAAAGTGAAGGCGTTGAGCACTTTTAATGGTTTAATGCTAATCCAAAATCAGTCTGATTCCCTTACATTCGCATGCCTAGTTAGTTTCATAGTTCTTGTGATTCATTGCATACAAATTCCAACAAAATCTTATGTTGGTTCAGTGGTAGCTTTTCATGTATGTAGTTAGTTCTTGATTAGTTTATCTGCAGGTTCATCAAACTTTTGATTAGTTTATGATCACTTTGAAATAAATGGAGCATTTCATGATTTCACAGCTTTGAAGATTGTTTTTTTTTTAAATATAATTCTTAAGACAGGGAGATTACAGCATTCAAGTTGGCAAGGCATTCAGTTGGGAGGCCAAGGAAAGTGTTGATGAACAAATCATCAATTGGATCTATTGTTACCACCCCAACCAATCTGCACTTCCCTTCTTTGTCCAGCCTCTTCCCTCTTCCACTTCTCATTTCCCCATTTGATTCCTCAGATGTCAACACTGTCTTCACCACCAGCGGCGGTGCTCTATATATACTTCCCACAGAGAACAAGAACTTTGCCATGAATTCAAGATCAACCTATAAAATAAATCAATGTAAGCCGAGTTCAAATTCAAATATTTACACGTGTAGTGTCGAATGAGATCCTTGCCAAATGCCAAGCTTCACACGTGTAGTGTCGAATGAGATCCTTGTCAAGCTTCACACTGTTGTAGTGTCGAATGAGATCTTAACAAGTGACAAGCTTCACATGTGTAGTGTCGAATGAGATCATTACAAGTGCCAAGCTTCACATGTGTAGTGTCGAATGAGATCCTTAACAAGTGTCAAGCTTCACATTTTTAGTGTCGAATGGGACATCTTCCTCATGCTGAGTCTCCATATATGTAGTTTCGAGTGGGATATTGTTGTCAAGTCTAGTAATGTCGACTGAGATATTATCACCCCATACATTTAGTGTCGAGTGGGATATCTTAATACCAATTCTCCATACATGTAGTGTCGAGTGGAATACTCAACAAATGCCAAGCCACATATTGTATTGTCGACTGAGACACCAATAATAATTACCAAGCTATATGTTGTAATGTCGACTGGGACATCCATAATAATTACCAAACTATATGTTGTAATGTCGACTAGGACACCCATAACAAGTCCCAAACTATAAATTGTAATGTCAACTATAAAAAGTGCAAGCCATACCTGGTAATGTCGACTAGGATATCCACGCAAAGTCTTCATTCGGGTATTATCGACTGAGACATCTTCCTCATGCCAAGTATATATCTTCATCATATGGGGTGAATGGTAGGAAAAATGGTTCCACTGAAGGGACGCGCCTTGTTCCTGATGAGGGTCCATGAGACTATGGTCGAATGGAGTCTAGAGTCGATGGTAATCCATTCATGTAATGTGAAGAATATAATTATCTTTTCATGTCGCCAGAAAGAGACGACTATCTAACCATGTAGTATGGAGTTGAAGGCAATCCATGCATGTCATATGGAGGAGATGAAAATCCTTTCAGTCATCTGAATATGGTGAGTCCTTCAATGTCGTATGGAAATGATAACAATTCTTTTATATAGCCAGATGACCCTCCACCTTATCGTATGGAGAATATGATAATCTTTCCATGTAGTTTGGAGTGGATGACATTACTAGAGAATACTTCTTAGTCGGTGGGTATGCTGGAAGAATATGAGGGTATTCTCATGTCGAATGGAAGAAGTATATCGATTGGGTCTGATGATTTTTTATGTGGTCGATTGGAGCAAATAGGTTTCTCCCTAAGTTGTAGTTTTGTAAAGGTCATTTTCTTTTAAATTTACCAATGAATACTTGTTTGGGAAGCTATGATGTCCCCAAAGCAACAATAGGTGGCTTCTGGCCTTTTTTTTTTATCTAATTACATCAGGTGATATCTTATTGAGAAGTATTACTAGCACATCATTTATTATGTCGCTTGGGAGGATTCAAACTTCTTTCATTGTCATGGTTGGTGGAGCTTCTTCTCTTATTGTTCCTCTTATCTTCCTCCCACCTAATCTCAATGTGGGCTCGAGTCATGGCTTGATCCATAGTGTAGCATCGAAATTTAGTGAGATTTTTGTAGAGTTTACTTTCTGAAAGTAATCCATTTCTAAATGATTCCACTGCAGTAGGCTGATAGAGATATGAGATTGTTATACTCTCTTTATTGAAGCGAGCCACGTAGCTTCGCAGGGACTCTCATCTCTGTTGTTGGATGGCATTAAGGTCATTGGTGGTCTTCTCAAGCTTGCAAGAACTTGCGAAATGCTCCAGAAATTTATCTGCTAGTTGTTGGTAAGACTCGATGGATCTGTATGGGAGATTGATAAACCAGGTGAGGGCAGGACCAGCTGATATTTCTCCAAATTTTCTGCACATACCAGCTTCCCATTGATGAGGAGCTAGACCCGTTGATAACATCTTGTATTTGTAATGGACAACATGGTCGTCTGGGTCAGTTGATCCATCATACATCTTCATATCTGGAGGACTGAACTTCCTTGGTAGCTCAATGGAAGTGATGGTCTCCAAAAATGGTGTATCTGAGATTGTGCCAGCTCGGCTTTTTCTCACTGGTAGTCTGACACTAGGTAGGCTGGAGAGAATTTCATCTTTGAACTCTTTCATTTCCTTACGCATGGTGGATGTAACTTGCCATGCTTGGTCGGTTGGGGAGATATGTCGACTTCTTTCTTGATTTGGTAGATGGTTGTCCAATGGCGGATTCTCGCTTGCCACATTGTTGAATGCCCCCATGAGATTTGTGGGGATTGTATGATTGATGGATGGTCTGGAGAATCAGGTTGTTGGGAGGTTGAAGAGATTTGCTCTAGTTTCTTCTGGAGGGTTATATTGGAGCTTCGCATGGCTTGACTCTCTTCTTCTAAGGCGCGTAATCGTTCTTGGAGTATGATCAGATGTGTAGTCATAGGATCTGGTGTCTCCTCACTGCTAGAAGCCATGGTTGGCTGTGTTTTAAGAACCGTAGACTAAGAGATCTTTGTCTGTTATGAACCGCTAAGGCCCCACGGTGGGCGCCAAATTATGGATGCTGGTTTTCGCCTGAGGTCCACAATCGAGAATTTGTAGCTTGGGGGCACTAACGATCCTGCAAAACAAAGGTAGAGTGAGTGTGTAGGTTACTACCCACGGGTGTGTGGTGGGTTCCGTAGGCACTCCGACGCTCAAGTTAGTGATGAAGACGAGATGTAAGTAATGGAAGAGCAAGGCTAGAGACTACCTTGATCCCCGTGGATTGTCGTGAGGGCGATGGGTCGGAGGTTCTGAGGGCTCTGGTAAGAATGATTAAGTTTTGGGTTGTAATCATTTTTTTGTCCGCCCTTCTCTTCTGGATCTCGGTTCCTTTTATAAGCTATTTTAGGTGAGATTCATGAATGCGTTAATTGACATACGTTTTGTGTGTTGGTAACGTTCGTGTCATGAAGGAGTATTATGGGCAGTCATGAAGACTGAAAAAGGCCGGGTTATGAGGGGTATTTATGAGTCTAAACGTTTCGTGGGCTGACGTATGGTGTTTCTCTGAGCATGGGCTTGCACAATGTCTTTGGGTCGGTTAGGGGGTTTCGGGGGTGCATTTAGCAGTGGGCCTGAGGCAAAAGGTCGAAATTAACCTTGGACCAAATTTGGCCCGTACATAGACTGCATGTTCTACCCCTGTTTCATCTGCTTATACCATCATCGCCCCCAGCGCTTCGGGTTCTATGGCCAAATACATCACTAAGGGTTTGCCCGGTCTTGGAGGTTTCAAGACGGCAGGCTTCACTAGGTATTCTTTGATCTTGTCAAAGGCTTCTTGGCATTGCCCATTCCACTTCACCGGCTGGTCTTTCCTCAACAGCTTGAAGATAGGCTCGCATACCAACGTCAGTTTGGCGATGAAACGACTGATGTACTAGATTTTCCCGAGGAATGCTCTAACCTCTTTCTCCATCTTCGACGCGGGCATCTTGGTAATCGCTTTGATCTTATCAGGGTCTACTTTTATTCATCCTATTCCTACCGTGTGTCCTAGCAGTTTTCCCGACGTTACCCCAAACACGTACTTCTTGGGATTTAGTCGCAATTTGTATTTGTCGACTCTTTGAAGGAACTTCTCTAGCATTTCTATGTGTCCGCTTCTCGTCTCCGACTTCACCATCATGTCGTCCACGTATACTTTGATCTGGTTATGCATCAAGTCATGGAACAACATAGTGGCCATTCGTTGATAAGTGGCTCCTACGTTTTTGAGCCCAAACGTCAACACCTTGTAACAATACGTGCCATACTCAGTGACAAATGCGGTTTTATGCTTGTATTCTTCAGCCATAAGGACCTGATTATATCCTAAGAACCCATCGGCGAATGAGTACATGGCAGATAAAGTCGCGCTATCAACCAGTATGTCTATATAGGGTAAAAGAAAATCATCATTTGGGCAAGATTTGTTAAGGTCTCTTTAGTCTACGCTCATTCTAACCTTCCCATTTTTCTTCGGTACCGGCACAATGTTCGCTAACCACTCGGGGTACTTCACTACTTCTAGAAATCACACGTCTATCTGCTTCTTGACTTCTTCTCTGACCTTTTCAGCCCATTCCGGTCTCATCCTTCGGAGCTTCTATTTTACCAGTCTCATGTTCGGATAAGTTGGTATTGTGTGTTGGGTGATACTTCTATCTACTCCGGGCATGTCCTCGTAGGACCAAGCAAATACATTAGCGTATTTGATTAATATTCCCTCTAATTCCTTCCGCTCCTCAGAGGTAACCTCACTTGCAATTAGAATTTCCTTGGGGCTTTCAGGCATACCAAGGTTAAATGTGTTTGTTTTGGTTGAGTTAATATCAAATATGCTCATGTCGTGCAAGTTAGATGGAAGAGACTCAGGAAAATAAGCGAAATGAATGTCTTTATTGCTAGCGAATGCGGGATTACAATCAAATAAATCAGGGAAATAAACATCTTCGTCATCTGCAGCCTTGTCTTCTTCGGTCTCCATGCTCTCCTCGAGTGCAGGCTCTCTAGCTGCATCAGCTCCTCTTCCCATTTGTCTTCCTCCTTTGCGACCTCTTTTGCTCGCGGCTCCTTGCCCATCACGTCCTGGAAGATCTCAAATCCTGGTACCATGATCCCGTTGACTTCCACTGGTTTAGGCTCTCCTTGATACCCGTAGCATTCAAGAAGTATTCTGTCAGCTTCAACCATTTCTTCTTAGTCTTCGGTTTGTCCTCGTCAGATTTGTACCTCAATCCTCTCTTGGTGGTCTGCCCCTTGAAGTCCGGTAGTGTCCCTCCAACACCTGATCATGTGCCCGGCTCAAACTTCATTTTTTCCATGATCCTAGCCACTTTAGGATCCACCCACTCCTCAAAGCTTGCCGCCATTTGGAACCTTGTGAGAGGATGTATCTCCAAAGCGACCACAGCATTGTCTACCTAAGCTCTGATGGTGACGATCTCCCCTCCGTTCGGAAACTTAATGACCTGGTGTAAAGTGGAGGGCACGCCCCCAAGCTTGTGAAACCAGGGCCTCCCCAATAGCAAAGCAAAAGTGGCTGGGATATCAAGCACCGTGAACTCAACCTCATACTTAATTGGACCCACTTTGACTACCGCAGTAAATGTGCCCTCTACTCCCCGCTTACTGTCATCATACGCCTTGATAGTCATGTTGGAGGGACTCAAATATGTTGCCTTCATACCCAACCTCGACAGAATCTTCAAAGGGAACACATTGATAGATGAGCCATCATCCACCATCACACAAGATGTCCTTTTTCCCTTCACTTCCGCTCTAATGAACAGTGGCCGATTGTGATCTCTCCCATCCACTGGGAGTTCCTCCTCAGAAATGTTATCACATGTAAAGCTTCCTTCTGCACCGATCCTACGAACATTGTAGGGTTGGCATCATTCGGTACCATTATCTTACTCAAAGCCACAACCATGGCGCGCCTGTGCCCCTGAGATGCACACAACAACTCTCAAATGCTTACATGTGCTCGCGTCTTCTTCAACTGATGCAGCACT
Organism: Zanthoxylum bungeanum; assembly: GCA_019454045.1. Taxonomy (NCBI): domain Eukaryota; kingdom Viridiplantae; phylum Streptophyta; class Magnoliopsida; order Sapindales; family Rutaceae; genus Zanthoxylum; species Zanthoxylum bungeanum. The sequence goes on from SKCR01045273.1 coordinate 21,611, forward strand.
ACATCTGCTTCAGCATTATCCACATTCTCTGCCACTTCTCTGCCTTTGCCAACACTTCATTGCCTTTCTCCGATACATCACTGTAAAAATGCCCACTGCGTGTCATCCACTTCACCTCATCTTCATCACTGCTCGAGAAGTTCTCCCAGGAATTCTTCCCCTGCTATGTCTCATCTTCACTACTGCTATCCCAAATCCCCAGGCAAAAGGCTTGGCGGTCAAAGGTTTGGAGGACAAGGCTTTCGGGTAGGCCTGAGCTAATCATGTATGTGGGTAGTGGAACTGAGGGATAGTTGGGTAAGGGGTTCTCTATGTGTTGGGTTGTTTTTTTTTGGGTCGAGTATTTTATGGGAGTCGATGAGGTCTTGGATTTCATGCCTGAGGCGGGAGCAGTTGTCGATATCATGGCATTTTTGCTGATGGTAGTGACAATAAAGGTTCAGGTTGAGGTGCGGTGGTGGAGGATGTGGAAGTGGTTTGGCTTCTAAGGGTTTTAGGAGTCATTATCTCTTCAACTTCTCAAGCACCTTAGACAAAGGCTTGCCTAGGTTAGAAAATCACATGTTCTTGATGGCGACGACTTCAGCAGAAGCGGGCTTAGTCCCTGACAGCTTGGGTTTCCATCTGATATACCGCAAGAGGTAGCACCGACCATTTAACATAATGCCATCATTAACCCAATGTATACATGAAATGCATGTCATGAAATAATAATACATGAAGGAATAAATAAATAATAAACTAAGTGCGAAACATTAAAGAAAGATAAATGACTGAAAATAAATGTGGAATAATAAAGCAATGATAAACGTAAATAGAATGTGAAATAATAAAAGGCTAATAGTACGAGATAAATGTGCGATAAATAAATAACAGAACGTCGAAGAAATATGTGACCAAAAATTTGGTCATTCTTGATATAGGACCCTGCACACCCGGTTTGACATATTTCACGTCCAATCGAGCGTGTCACGTCCAAAACTATGAAATAATATATGAGAAATGGTGCCCTTGTTGGAGTTTACTAAGGTCCCAAGGATCAATAAACAAGCATGAAACACATGTGAATACATACGAGGAGTTGCGGAATACTCACATCGATCGGTTGAGCGACGCGGCAATGAACAAAACTCGAACTTCTGCCCATTGGACTGCTCGACAGTGAGCACTGTCACAGCTCACTGGTTTCGGCCATGGATGTCTTCGTCAAGCTCCAAGCTTCGTCGAATGATTCCCGGCTCATGGGTGGACTTCCCTATCACCTCCGCATGTCTCTCGGAGTGCTAGCTCTCTTGATTTTTGCCACAAAAATCAAGCACTTGCTTCCCATTGCTCTCGGCATTTCCCAGAAACTGAAGAACAATTTGGCCTGTTGGCCGAATGAAAAAAGAAGAAAGAAATGGCTCCCAAACGTGAGCAAAGAGAGAGAAAATGAAAAGAAAAATGTGTATTCGTTTTTTTTAATTTCCAAAATCAATTAACATATACCATTTTTCAATTACAAAAGTCAATGGCAAATAACAATTAAATGCCTTCCAACTACCACATCACTATTCACATCATTCATGTCAAGTTGTCAAGTCACACACTCAAAGTGACAAGTGATTTGACGCTTGAAGTGGCGCTAGATGCGACTAGCGATTTGATGCTTGATTTGACTTGCGTGCCGCACTCGAATTCGAAATGCGAATGCGCTCGCAAATAATCTCGGGCTCGGGTTTACTAATTCCAAATTAACGAATATTCTGTTGCGATGCAATTAAATGATTACGCCTAGCGAAGTCATTATTCAAGCGCGAACGAATTAATTCTAAATTAATTCGTTCGCCCGAATTAAAATCTAATTTTAATTCCGCGTCGAAATCCAATTTCGTTTAATATATCGAATATATTAATTTATCGATTAATTCCAAATTAATTGTTCTCTCTCTTTAAATGATATTTTATCCCAGATAAAATATCTCCGCAATTAATCCCAGATTAATTTTCTCTCTCATCTAATTAATCCCATATTAATTAAAAGTGTGAGTCATACGTCATCGGTGAATCTTCGGGAAGCGACCCATGAGATCCCTGTATATGTTGGCAGTAAATCGGTCGTCGGACTATCCAAACACGTAAGTACCTCGTACTACGTTTATACTGATTTACAAGACAAGGTTGGCTTCTAGCAAAGCGCCATGCCTTCCCAATATTCCAGAAATATCCTTACAGTAATAAATTATCTATATCAGGCGTAGTATACGTAGTATTGCGTATTTCTGTCCAGTATCGGATGATCACATGCAAGGCCTGGGGCTGGTACAGTGTCTGCCCCGTACGAAGCATATATCGGATTACGAGCAACTAGTCTCTTTAATATCGGATAATCATGACCAAGTCATATTATCCTGAAGGTTGCAACCTTTTTAGAGAACCAGTTCTGTATCCCTGCGCGATCATCAACTCCATATGACTGGAGTGACACTTCCGTCTTGACATCACACCCTACACACTACGATTCTCAATATACCCAGCATTGGCGTACACAGAACATGTTAAAGCCCTGGACGACCACAACCAAAGTATATTGATTGTCGCAAGTATTAGCGGTGCAAGTCTCAGGTTAAGACCAAATACACCTACCCTGATTTCGAACTTCCATAGACACATAGTCATACTACCAATGGAATTCCGAGGGGGTCTATCCAGGGCGAAGCTGTTTCCCGTACTATCGGTAAAACACAACCTCCTATTACACTTGCATGAGTATCCTATACCCAAATATATGAGAACTATGTCGTTGTGCCCTCACAACGCGCACAAGTGTAATACTAGTCTTTTACGCATTCATCGATGTCCAATCTCGATAATGCTCTGACTATGGATATTTAATGATTTATTCTTCATGGACTGATACTATCTCATATCATTCTCAATCCAGGAACAAATCACAGGGATCTCCTATCATTTATATATCTAGGTGATCTAATCACAAATGATAAGAGTGCAATCTCCTTTGTCACATAGTTAATTTGTACAACAACACCATGATCGGTACAAATAGTGACGCTATGGGTCATAATTGTCCAACAGCCCTCAGGTCTTACCTTTTAAGTCGCTCCTCGGGAGTACGTTGCATCGTCGCCGGAAAGGTTAATGCTCCGTAACTTTTCTGATTTTCTGATTCGGTTTCACTGCCGTTTTGCTCACTGTTTGGGTTACTTTCGCTGTTGTTTTCTCCATTATTTCTGGGGTTATTTTTGGTGATAAAGGCTATTGTTTTAGGGTTGTTTTAGGGCTGCTGTTTGGGTGATTGTTCAGTGGTTTAGGGGGAAGTTTGCTCGCTGGTTTCGTGTTGTCTTTTAGTGGATCGTTCGGTGGTTTAGGGGACAGTTTGCTCGGTTGGTGTGTGAGTGGTGAGAAGTTGTTAGTGATGGTAAGTCTTAGGGTTTTTGTTTGTGTTTGGCTTATTGTCATTTTTTGTTGTGGCCGAGTGTGGAGAGATGAGAGAATGTCTAAGAAAGAGTAGGGTTTGGTTGAGGTCCCTTTTTATAATGGTGAGCTAGGGTTTATTTGTTTTGGTGCATGGGATTTCAAAAGGAAGCAAATCACAATTAAAGGGATATATTTAATTAAATTATTGAGGGAAATAAATTTGTGTAATTTTGGTGGGGGATATCTTTGATTTGGAAGGTGATTGGATTGTTAGTGTTCCTAGAAAATACCAAGGATCTAATAAGCAAGAAAAGGTATTCATAAATTCATTATAAGTTGCGGAATTACTTACATTGAATGGATTTGAGCTTTTAAATTTTTTTGAGAAGAAGATCTCCAAGATCCTTCATTTGTTGATTCCAAGCTTTGAATTGTGAATGAAGATCTCCAAGATCCAACCATTGTGTTGATTCCAAGTTTTGAGTTAGTTTCCCTATCACTTAGTTGATTCCATGAAGTGCTAGCTTCTTTGATCTTGCAACAAAATCAAAGAGAAGAGAGGAAGCTTGTTCACGCCACTTGAGGGAGAATATTGCTAGGGTTTGTGTTTTGTGTATTAGGGTTTGATTTTGCAACAAGTGTTGTGTAATGTGAGAGAAAGATGCATTTTGGTAAAACCAATTTACCCTTTTTACCTAAACAAGGTGGTTGGGTAAATGGTTTCACCAAAACCATTCCAAGGTAGTTGGAAAGTTGGTGGCTTGGCATAAATGCCAACTACCCTCCCAACTACCACATGTGTAGTGGGCCCCACATTTGAATTCAAAATTCAAATGTCTCTACGAATATTTTCCGCTGCTCGGATCCGTTTAATCCGATTAAACGAACTTTCGTCGCTAAATAATTCAATCTAATTTAATTAAATAACGATGTCTCGCAAATATATTACGAACATCGTTTACGAATTAATTCTAAATTAATTCGTTCGTTCGTATTAAAGTCCGACTTTAATTTCGTAATGAAATCCAATTCATATTAATATATCTGATATATTAATTTTAGCCAATACAAATAAATTAAATAGAAAAATCAAATTTAACTATTAAATTTATTTTACCGATTAATTCCAAATTAATCGCGTTCTCTCTCTTCTGAACACATTTAATCCCAGATTAAATAAAGCCTCAATTAATCCCAGATTAATTTTCTCTCTCTAAATTAATCCCAGATTAATTCTAGTTTAAGTCAATTGTCATTGGTGAATCTTTGGGAAGCGGCCCAAGAGATCCCTGGATATATTGTTAGTAAATAGGGTCATCGGAATATCCGAATATGTGCGTACCTCGTACCACGTGCTTACCAATTTACAAGACATGATTGGCTTCTAGCAAAGCACCTTCCATACCCAATTCTCCAGAAATATTCTTACTGGAATATATAATCTATGTCAGGTGTAGTATACGTAGTATTGCGTATGTCGATCCAGTATCGGATGTCACGTGCTAGGCCTGGGGCTGGAATTGTGTCTGCCCCGTACGAAGCACATGTCAGATGTCTGGTAACTAGTCTCCATTATCGGATGAACATGACCTAGTCATATCATCCCGATGACTGCAGTACTCAAGAGCACTAGTTCCGTATCCTACGTGACATCATCTCCACTATGACTGGAATGATACTTCCGTCTTGACATCACACCCAATACACTACGATTCTCAATATACCCAGCAGAGGCGTACTTAGAACTTGTTAAAGCCCTAGACGACCAAAACCAAAGCATATTGATTGTCGCAAGTATTAGCGATGCAAGTCTCAGGTTAAGACCAAATACACCTACCCTGATTTCGGACTTCCATAGACACGTAGTCATACTATCAATGGAATTCCGAGGAGTCTATCCAGAGAGAAGCTGTTTTCCGTACCATCGGTAAAACACAACCTCCTATTACACTTGCCTGAGTATCCAATACCCAAATATATGAGAACTATGCTATTGTGCCCTCACAACGCGCACAAGTGTAATACTAGTCACTTACGCATTATCGATGTCCAATCTCGATAATACTCTGACTATGGATATTTAATGATTAATCCTTCGAGGACTGATACTATCTCATATCATCTCAATCCAGGAACTAATCATAAGGACCTCCTATCATTTATACATCTAGGTGATCTAATCACAAATGATAAGAGTGCAATCTCCTTGTCACATAGTTAATTTGTACAACAACACCATGATCTGTACAAATAGTGACGCTATGGGTCATAACTGTCCAACAATCTCCCACTTGGCCTATAGCCATTCACTCGAGTATCTTACACCCGAACTATGTACGGTTCGCTCAAATTGCTGAGGAAAGGCTTTTGTCAGCGTATTTGCGTGATTATCGTCTGATGCGATTTATTCGATCATCACATCACCGATGTATGATCCGAACGAATCAGATGAATAGTTGAAGTATATATCTGGATCGTTGATGAGACCATTAATTCTTTAGCTTGTGCTGACGTCTAGCTCAGCTGGTAACAGAACTATATCTAATCTAATTAGATTTATCATCGACCAAAATGGCTTCTATTGCTGCCTCAGCCGCAGCAATAACCCGTATTTGTTGTTTATTCGGTAACTGTATCTTGCTTGGAATATTTTCAGCTCACTGTTCCGTTATTCAAACTGTATAGTACCGTTGTTTTTATCGGTTAGGAAACTTGCAGCAGTGATCCCAGTCACTTCAAGTTCTCATTCTCCATAGTTTAAGACATCATCATTAGTTCTCTAAGATACTAACGGATGTTCTTAATATCAATCCAGTGACTATCACTTGGATTGTCCTGTTTGTGACTCTATATGCTCAAAGCGTATGAGACACGAGGTCACGTACATTTTTCAATGTACGGGTTCTCAGAGAGTGTTAACAACTTTAAATCTATCCCAATAGATCTTTATTCCTAGAATAAAGGTTGTTTCTCCCAAGAATTCTACGGATAATTTTCATGAAAGCCAAGCTTTCATCGATTGTAATATGGGAATATCATTTCCAAGAAATGACATATCATCATTATTTAGGACATCATTGTCAGTGCGCTCCCACTAACCTCCTTATATACACAAGAATCATATTCGTTTTGAATCAAATCATACACCATTATGATTACATCAAAACGATAGTTCCAAGAACCCAATGCTTACTTCAATCCATACATGGATCGAATAACCTGCAAACCTTGTTTGCTAGTTTTGATACGAAAAAATCGTCATGATGTTATAAACATCCTCCAAAAAGGTTTCCGTTTAAGGAAATCGTTTTTGATGTTCAGCTGCCATATTTCATGAATGAAACATGCAGTATCAGCAAACATTATCCAAATGTATTTATCCATGGCAACAGGTAAAAGGTTTCGTTGTAATCAACACAATGTTGATAACGATACCTTTCCGCTACAAGCCTAGCTTAGTACGTTGGTATGCTGCCATCCACGTATGTCTTCCTTGAAGACTTATATAGTACCAATAGGCACAATGCCTTCTGGTACATCAACTAGTCTCTAAACATAGTTGGTATACATGGAATCCCTTTCGGACGTCATGTCACTTTGCCATAATGGGGAGTCGATACCTTGTATCACTTCCTCATATGTAGTCAGTCTGTCTTCCTCAATAAGATTGACATCTTTATGAGGTGAGATCAGAAACCCATACCTCCCAGGTTGTCTTCTGATTCTCTCCGACCTACGAGGTTCTTGTGTATTCGAAGATTATTGGTACAGTTTCATCCTTGATGAACTGTTTGTGTTCCATTAAGAACTAGGTGTCTTGAACAGTATTACTCTGATTTTCATCGAGTTTTACTATCCTCCCACTTACCACTGCATATCGGTATTCCTTTTAGGAAAAACGCATGGCGAGCAACAACTACATTGTTCTCATGTGAGATGTATAAGTACTATTCTTTGGTTTCCCTAGGATAACCTACAATTTAGGCACTTATCCAATTTGGGTTCTAGTTTTGGTATCATCCAAACGTATGCCTAGCATTCCCAAATCTTCAGGAGTGAGAAAACCCTGTTTCTTTCTTTCTGTTCATATTAAATATGAATTTTGTCTAACAGATTTTCATGGAACCTTATTCAAAATAAGTATTTCACTATTAATGCTTATCACTTTGAAGGAAAATTGTAGCTCAGAGCGACTCATTATTAACCTTATCATGTCTAACAAAATTCGGTTTCTCCGTTTGGACACACCGTCAAACTGACGTGTTCCGGGAGGAGTCCTCATTAAAAGAATACTATACTCTTTCAAGTATTTGAGAAACTTACTGCTTAAGTATTTTCATTATGGTCAAACCGTGATGGTTTTAATACTTTATCCTATATGTTTGTCTATTTCGTGTCGAAACTCTAAAAGTTTCTGATTCGTGTTTCATAAGAAACACAAAACCATAACGTGATGCCACATCCGTAAAGGTCACGAAATACTCATATCCACATCTAGCCTAGCTAGATATGGGCCCACTTACGTCACTATGAACGAGGGCTAACAGATTGATGGCACTTACATTTTTACCAAGTAAAAGGTATTTTAGGTACTTTACCTAATAAACTAGATTCGTAGACATCATTTGAATGGAATCAAATCCGTCCTAGTATCCACTCTTCAAAAGTGTGGATATACGAGTCTTGTTTAATGTGTCTCAGACAACATTGCCACAAACAAGTCTTATCTGATCAAATCAGTTTGAGCTATTTGTTCGTCATATTATATGTTTGAGATTTATTTATATTCAAAATATAAATATTGTTACTCACATCTAGTGTGTTTATCTCAATATCATCTTTATAAAATAAAACACTTTAGTGTCCTAGAATATAAAGGTATACTCGCAACGAGTTAAACCATGATATGAAGATAATGTTTCTAGTCAAACTAGTTACATTATAACAGTTTCCTAATTTAAGTACACACCCGAATGGTAGTTCTTAAACTTAGGTATCTACGATAAAATAGCGACTTTCGTCCCGTTTCCGATTCGCAGATTAATTTCAATTGAAGTCAGTATCCTGCTCATAGCAGATTCTGCACATCATTGCATATTTATGTATCACACTTAGTATTTAAAATCCAATTTTAATACTAGTAGTGAACATATTTATGACAAACATATTTGAAGTCAGAGCCTTGCTTGTCTTCAATTCCTTCATGTCTGCTTTGTCCATACGGCAGCCACGCTTCAGTGATCCCATTTGCAATAGTTTAAGCAGACATCTTGGGATATGTCCATTGTCTTCCTATAAGACAGTAATGATTTTGTCTTTGCCCTTTTTCTATATCCCAGAAGCCTTTGGCCAAGCCTTGGGTTTCTAGAATATCGAAGTAAGGTGCGCCTTGCGCTACTTGCCTTATTGCAAACTTTGGTTTTATCTCCTTGAGAATAGCCATTAACTCTCCAAGAGTTATTAATTACAATTTAATACTTCTAAGATCTAAGAATAGATCTATGAAGATCCTTCAATTTATTCATCATACTTTAAGGATCTAATCATTAGTTCTGATTAGGAAATTAAGGAGTCATTTTGACAAGTATAATGGATTAAGCACTAAAGTTATCATCACATGAATCTTCCAAAGATCATGCTCTACTATTTGCTTAACTCTGGGCTTATGCCTAATATGTTATTTTATCAAATAAAGTAACTTATTAGTTTCCAGGACCATCCTGAAATTTCATTCCCAATTTGAAAATTAAAGTCGTTTAAAACATATTTTCACCCAGGATTATGTTTTAAACACTAATCTTTCAGTTATCTTGATTCCAATAGTCTAACTATCCAATCAACGATTTCGGGTACAATCTAATGTAATGATTACTATAGTCTAACTATATAACTAATTACAATTTTATTGGTTAAAATAAAATATATATTGATTACTATAATCCAATTATATAATCAACTATAAATGATCGGTAAAATTCAAATATATTGATTATTATAATCCAATTATATGATCAACTATAAATGAAGGGTAAAATTCAAATATATTGATTACTATAATCCAATTATATAATCAACTATAAATGAAGTAGTTTGAATACAGTTCAACTGTTTAATTAAAACAACAATTAAATATTAGTCCAACTAATATATTTATAAATTATGACAAAAAATGGAATGAGCGCGTATTGGCAAGTATCTAAACGAAATTTGCAAATTTAATACTTGTCTCCCACTATTTTTCGGCGAGCCTCTAACCCTATGTTGAGTACTCGGGAAACCTTGTTTCCTAGTGGGCTAGGATCCCGTTAAATAACACACAATCTTGACTTTGTCCAACAAATTGTATGATACTTAACTAGGTAGATCTCTAAGATCAATTGTATCTCATCCAATTCCTAGATCCAGTAGGTGGACATCCAAGTCCGAAACATATATACAATATATATGCCAATATATCCAATATATTTTCCTAACCTTTTTCCTCTGAATCAACTAAGCCTTGGCTTTGGCACAACAAGCTTAATGATTCCAGTTAAGCGGGACCCATTGACATGTAAAGCTTCGTAATCAATGTCGATGGACAAGAAGTGATCTTAACTTTGGCCAACAAATCACGACTTGGACAAGACACCGATATGGAACAAAACTCTCATGATTCAAACACATCCGCAATTGACAAAGGTCTTGACTTTGACCAACAAACCAATGCCAACTTTGGATCTTGAGTAAGAATCACTCAACGGAAGGAAAAACACTTAATATGTTTTGAGGGTTTTTCGGGTAAATTGGCAACCAATTTATTATCTTTGATTAGGTCTCATCATACACCGTTAAGCATGCATTCTAAAAGCATAATAAGGCGCGATAAATAAATTAATAATGATATGCGGATGGATATGTCACAAATTGTTCCTAGAACAAATCACTCACTTTCCTCTCCCCGGCTATAACTATTCTAACTTCTACCCAATTAAATAATACAATAAAGAAACCTCATTTACATTGAGGGGAATTGGTGAGAAGAGAAATACAAAGAATAAGGAGATAAAAGGCTGGACACGCAGGTCCAATTTAATAAATTCTAAATTTATTACAATTTCCAAAATTGCCATCACCCTTCTAATATCCATCTGATATACATTATTCATGCAATACATTCATGTATTCATACAAATCATGTTATTCAATCAATCTAATCCAATTAATTAAACTTTGAATTAATGACCATCCAATGTTCAAACAACGATTTGATTTGCGCGAGTCAAACTCGTTTAAGAATAAATACTCAAAGTAAGTATTCTTGAATTATATTGAACTACAACATTAAATCCAATTTATTTGTATTCAATACTAATTCCAAATTTAATTCCAAATTAAATATTTACACTTACTTATAAGCCTTAAAGACTTGGATTCCAAATCCAATCTTAATGGGTCTCAAAGGCCCAATAACATCCAATGCCATTTTAATTAAATATACACTTTAAGACCATCTTCTTAAAGTTTCAAGCTTTAGCTACAATGAACAATAATTAGTGATGATATGTTTCATGTTCTTCTAACAAGCAATTGAAAAGAAATGCAATCAATTAAACAACATATAGGTGGCCTGAAACTAGACTCCTTAGTAACACAAGCATAATCATATCTCATTTACCCTCTCCTTGACCTTTTAGTTCAATCTCTTTTGCACCCTTTCTACTTAAGGACTCAATGACCTTTAACAATTTCATTGTCACACATCTCAATTTAGGAGTCAAAGGTGTTTTCTTAGCGGGGTTTGGACTAACTTCAATCTTGTAACCTCCTTAATCATTTACATCATCCTCTAAAAAGTTTACCCAAAAGAAAAAACATGGGGTAACTAGCTTCTTAATGGATTGCTTCAAAGAGTACAACAATTTAGGGCGGGGCTCTCGAGAATCCTCCCTAATTAGGGCGGAGATCGAGAATATAAAATTTAAAAAATTAAGTTCGGGGATGGCGATGAAGAAAATTTAATACTCATTTCTTATTCAGGGAAAAGACATAGATTAGGTAAAATCCACATATCTTCCCCATTACTCATTTAAGTTTTAATTTATTTATTTTTAAATTTTTTTAATAAATATATTCAAATTTATGTTTACAATTTTATATAGATGCAAATAAAAATCTTAATATTTATAAAAATATATAAATTATAAATAATATATGGATTTAAATGAAATAATTATATATATATATATATATTCATTTTTATAATGAGAGTTATATCATTTTATTAAGTTACGGGTCAAATAAAAAGACAAAAAAAATATGAATTTCAATATTTTATAAAGATTATGATTTGTGTAATAATATTATCAATTTTGTGAATATGTATGCTTGATTTATAGATAAGATAATACTTATATTAATATATTTTATAATGATTTAAATTTATTTTAAGAAAAAATTATTTATAATTTAAGGTTTATGGATCCTCTTTTATTATTCAGTGATCTTCATCGCCTCTTCTCAAATAATTAATAAGAAAAAGAGACGAAAATGAGACATTTAAAAATTATCAAAAGATATAAGAATATTGATCCCCTCTCTTCTCGGTTGCCATCTCTCAAGTTGCATTTGAGTGTGCCTTGAATGGGTGATGGTATTACATCATGATCTTGCTATGTAGTTTGTTATTAAACCCACGAGTCATAGTTGCTTCGATGGGTATAATAACACAGACCACGTCATTAATCTAGATATATATTCACATCATCTTTAAGCTTTAGTGTATCAACAAGCTAGAGTTGGCAATAATGAACTTGGTGCTAAGTGCTAACCACCCAAAAATGCAAGATTAGCTGACATTCAAGCCTTTGAGAAGTGTGCAAATCTTTGCTAAATATATTGTCCTGTTTAAATAATATTATTGAAACTGCCCCCCTAATCCCATCTCTCTCCACTGTTTCAGTTATTATTAGTTGCTTAGCATCATCTGTTTTCAAATCATGTGCTTTTTCCTTTGGTTTTTGTTTTTTTAAGTTGAATATGGGATGGGGAGAGAGAAAGAGAGACAGAAATATTCGTTACACACTGAGGCTGTATACAGTTAATCGTGTTAAGAATATTCAGTAAAGATCAATTTTAAGTAAATTTTCATGAGAAAAATAAAAAGATAATTAATATTTTGATAAATTTTTACATTTTTCATAAAAATGACGTAAAAAAATTTCAAAAATAGATCATTAATAAGTATTTTTAGGACACTTGTTATAATGATCCTAAGAAAAAAAGTAAACGCCAACTTTTAATTAAATATTTTTTTTATCTTTTAATAAATTTTTGCTTCTTTTTATGTAATTTTTTATAAGCTTATCTTTTCTCATTAATCAAACACCAAAGCTAGCCTAGCTGTTCCCAAAACCCCCTATAAAACCTCTTCACCCATCTTCCCAAAACTCCCCCCAAACCCCATCTATCTCTCTCTCTTTTAAAAAGCTATCCCTCTCCCTCTCCCTCTAAAGCACTTGCTTAAATTTGACAAGTGAAGCTGTGACTGACAATGAGTCAAGGTTTCATGGCTAAACCTTCTTTTGTTAGATGTAAAGTCTTGGTTGTGGATCATGATACCACAGCTCTTTCTACTATTTCAGATATGCTTCAACACTGGCACTACGATGGTAATTTTGTTTTTAATCAAAGTCTCTTGTTTTTTTTTTTCTGTATCATCATCATATGTTTTAGTGCTCCTCCTTTCTTCTTTTGTTTCTTGTTTTTTTTTTTTTTTTTTAAAATGTACACATTTAGATTATCTTTGGCAACAAGATAAGGATCTGAACTATTTCTGGTAGTTAAGCTTAGCTTTGCTTCCTTTGAACCTAAGAGCTGCTTCATCGTATGCAAATGCTGCTGGTTCTTATTTATGTTACATAATTCCTTTAGTAAATCTTGACTTATGGTTAAAATGACTTCATCTGTTCCTCTGCAAAGAAAACTTATGGTTTTGTTTCATTGATTTCAGTTGTGACTGTAAAAAGTTCAGTGGAAGCATTAGCTATAATTCGGAGTCAACAAGACTTTGACATCGTTGTCAGTGAACTGCATATGCCTGAGATGAATGGGATTCAGTTGAAGAAACAAATTAATGAAGAATTTAATAATTTGCCTGTAATTGGTAAGTTAAATTCCCTAACTTATATAACTAGCAGTGCATTGGAATTATTTTATTTAATTAACAAAAAATTATATGATTTTTTTCCTTCCATAAATTCACTGTAATTTCAAACTTTCCAATTGCAGTCATGTCCTATGATGACAAACAGTGTGAATTTTATATAGTGAAACCAGTGAAACTGGATGATCTAAAAAATTTGTGGCAATTTGCTGTTACTTCAAAGAGAGGAAAATTGGTTTCACAAAGAAAGACATCAAATTCAAGGGTGACTTGGACTTATGAACTTTGCAATAAGTTCAAAGAAGCCATTCGTCATATTGGTCTGGATAGTAAGTTACTCAATCGTTCTCATTTCATTATATCAATTGATCAATTACTGTTCATGCATGATAATATTTGTACTAATTAATTTTTCTCATTTCCCTTTTGCTGCATGAAATTAATTATTTCTCCTGTACAGAGGCTATTCCCAGTAAAATTCTTGAGTTCATGAATGTTCCAGGCTTAACTAGAGAGCAGGTAGCCAGCCATTTGCAGGTTTGGTTATTAAATCTCTCATAGGCTTGCAGTACACAGAGTACTTCAAGTTTAAGATGATTGATTATATTCTTGTTGGGATTAACTAGGACTGCAATGGTTCATTTAACTAAGACTGCAATGGTTGTTAATTTTTATGTTTAATTTCTTGCAGAGATATCGGAATGCTGTGAGATCCAACATTGCATCAGGATCAGGCCATTCCTCCATGATGTTACAAGATGCACAGATAACAGAAAATCAGTGGCAATATGGAGGTGCCATGGCATCATATTGGAACACTGCAGGTTACACTTCATCAGGACTTGAGAATATGGAAAGTATCAACACTTTAGGTCAAAACACTGGTTACACTTCAGGACTTGATAATGGAAGCTATGGCTTGATCAACAGCACTGCTGCAGGCTTTGTTCATTTGGGTCCGGGAGATTCTTCTTCTTCCTCAAGCTTTGGCCAACCCGATTATCAATTCCTTCATCATCAGGTATGAAATATCAATTTTTAATTTTTAAGTGAAAGACAAAATTTCTTTTCTCACATCCTCTGACACCCACCTCCATTATAAAATGTTAATATTAGTATATTACCCCTCATCTCCTAATAACTTACTTTTTTAAAAACAGTTTTTTTTTTCAAATGAAAAGCCTTTTAAACTAATTTTATTTTAACCATATTTAGAGAAGAGTGAGTACATATAATAATATATATATAAATAAAAATAAAAAAAAATAAAAAAAATTGAAAACACAAATTTTAATTTTTGTTGTTTCTAAAATCTACTCACGACTCACTCACTCAATCAATAATATAATATTTTATAAGAAACGGGATAATATTATAATTTTATTGGGAGGTGGGGTATAGAGAGGGGGAAAAGCAGCTAACAAAATATTTACTCTGCATGGAACCTACGATTGATCATCAGGCTGAGATAAATCTTCCAATCAAACAATCTTCCCAGAATCCTGAACTTTATGGAGCATATGGTGTTGGAGAAAGTGCTTTTTGGGATGGACCCACACTTGAACAGGCATGTCCAAAAGTGCACATAAAATAACATAACCTCTTACACACAAATATTTTTTAATTATTTATTATGCGATATTTTATGTTCATACATCATTTTCATGTTATAAATGTGGGAAGAATTAACCCACCCTTAAAAGATTTATTGAATAACAATTATACAAACTTTGACCAAAACCCTAATCAGGTTTCAAGTTTAATTCCTCTTTTATATATATATATTCTCACATTAACCCAAATCATATGTGTACTTGCAGCAGCAAGGAAACCAACACAATATCAATCCTGAGCAGCCACATGGCCCCTATCCACGCGAGAATTATCCTTCAGGAAATCAGGCATATGCATGTCTATCAAATGGCATTATTTAAAAATTTTAAATTTCCTGGTATTTCAATTAAATTACATTCGCTTGAATGTTTTGGTTTTAATTTATTAAATTTTGCTGCAGGATTCTCTTGAAGAGTTTATAAACAGCCTATTGCTCGATCACCCGGAATGAAAGAAAGTCAATTGCTCGAGGATTTAATTCATCTATCATTGTTGTCAGACTTTCTATATATTTTGTTGGCGTTGATTGTATTTAGTATTTATCTGGTATGACTTCTAATAGAGATAAAAAAGCTTCTTAATGTTAAAAGTTTTTTTCAAAAATTTTGATGATGTTTGGTTACAATTTAAATAAATATATTCTTACATAAGATTTGGTTTTTATCATTAAGCCCGGATGCATGCATTCTTAAATTAATAACAAACAATTACTAAGTTTTAGTTGTTTTATCATAATTTTTAATCAAAATTCAGGAACATAATTTTTATTTTTATTTTTAATTGTAAAATTCAAATCATTCTATCTTAATATAGAATGAGAATAGGCTTGTAAAGTAGAAAAAAAAAAACAAAAACAAAAATTTCAAAACAATCCAAATGAGGGTTCAATATTCAAATATTATCATAGTTGCATAAATAGAAAAAATAATAAGACAATTTTGTAATATGATAGTATGTCAAAAATAAATTATACGTGACTGTGTGAAAACCGCAGCAAGTATATATGACCTCATCTCTAGAATCAACAGTGATGTAATTCAATGTTAAGAAAGAACAACTTCCAGTGCGATGGATGGCGAGTGACAGCAGCCCAGATTGCGCATATGAGAAGGTGGAGAAAATCTACAATATAACGGATGTATCACGTTATTCATATAATAATCAGATAATTCTTTGTCATACGTGCTAAAATATTAAAAACTAACTAAAAAAATGAATATTAAGTCATACATGTCATTACTGATTTATTAATGATATCACGTCACTCATACCTTCGTTGTACCAAAGAATTACTCGAGAAGTTGAGCTACAAACTTTCATGCATGTTTAGGCATGCATCTTGCTCCTCAGCCTAATTTTGATACCTCCTCCATCTTTATAGTTTCTGCTAATTAAGTGAAGAATGCTTTTCAGTAAAGAAAAAGGTAGGAAGAAACAAACAAAGGGCAAAGAGAGGAGGAGAAGGAAAATAAATATATAATAAATATACATATGAAGTTGTTGAGCAGCAAACCAAAGTGGGGTTATACGCTGCTTAAAGGAAACAGTAACTCTAATCATCTCCTTAATTGCCTCATTCACTCCTCTTTCAGTGCTCTTTTGTCAGATTGATTCTCCGCTCTTTTGTCAGATTGATTCTCATTAATCTCTTCAATAATTGAATTTTTTTTTTTTTTTTTCTGGGGGTTCTGATAGCGTATTTTAATTAAAATTATTATGACAAAAACCTAGCTAACAGTCACATCAGCTCCCCATCATTAATCATTAATACAAATAAAAAATAGGGCTGATGCTGTCGGTCACTGTCAAAAGGCGCCTCGAGCCCTCTCTAAAATTTTCAAATATTTACATAGATGTCCCTATAAATTCTTAAGTATCAAATTTTTCATTAAATTTTAAAAATATTGCATTTTTCTACTAAATTTATAATAAATATAATATTTTACTATTTCTCTATAATAATCTTATTTGACCGTTATATTTTAATATTAAAATCAACTAATATAACAATAAAAAAAAATGTTAGATTTTGTATAATTATTTTACCTTAAAATTTAATTATTTATAAGTCTAGTTATAAAATGTAAATAAACTTAATTTTCATATATTCTTACATAAAATTTAGTCTTCATCATTACGCCACATGCATGCATTCTTAAATTAATAACAAACATTTACTAAGTTTTAAGTTGTTTTATCATAATTTTTAATCAAAATTTATATTTATAATTTACAATTCGATTCCGGTTCAATTCCGATCCGATTCTGATGTATCATATTTATTTATTATTGTCAAACTTTGAAAATATAATTATTTTTCACACTTGAATATTACATAATATTCTTGACAACTATACAAAAAAATTTATATATGGCATAATATTTTTGACTCCCTAAATTGGATTTTAATAAGAGTTATGAAATTGGGTTTAAATTGGATTTTAATTTGGATAATAAAATTGGGTTTAAATTGGATTTTAAAACTGGTTATGAAATTAGGTTTAAATTAAGCTTTAATCAGTTTACAAATCAATTTATCCAATATGTATCCCACCAATAAAAATGATAATGCATTAAAGGAGGAATTGATGGGCTTCAATCTCATTTGAGTTCAGCAACATAATGGCAAGGTAATAGAACATGTGGAAACTGTTAGAAATCCGTTCAATATCATAACAATATTTAACTTAATCCACCATTTATGTGTCAAACTACAAAGGATATCTCATGTGCTGACAACAGAGAGAGTAACCACAATTCATCGCAGACAGAGGTTGATTCATCATTATCTGGATAAATTGAGTAGAAAACTCAATACTTTGTCAACCAGAGGGAAGAGAGAGTGTAAATTTTATTTAACAAAATATTTCCAGGATGCAGAACCATGAGATCATATAAGCAAGCACGGATATTATTTAGAGTATATGCATTCCCTACATGGATATTATCCTGTTAAGTATATGCAATCTCACTATGTGTAAAAAGAAAATACCATGTGGACAGGAATATGTAAAATAGTAGACTCCGGTGAGGAGCTTCTCAATGCTTCTGAGAGATTAATACATGCTGCCAAGCATTGAAAAGGATCCTCTGCACCCAACCACCAACACCTTCCTTCAAGAGGTCTGTCTGCAGAATCAAAGATATCATCCAAATGATTCTCAGTGAATGCCACCCGACCTTCATAAGAGAACTTGTCCACACCACCAGCATATAAATTTGCCAGATGTATCTTCAGCCAATATAAGCCTGACTTCCCAACAGGGCGTCCCTCTGCAAACTCCAAGATCCCTCGGCATAGATCAGAGCCAAGATGATTTAAATATGGGTGCAAGGGATATGCACGACCACGGAAATCAAGGTTATGAGGATAGTAGAAGCCCTCTTCATCCTTCATCCTTCGAGCCACCTGTTCCCGAAATAAAGAAAAGATCAATAACCCAACTAGTTGACATGCAACAGCACCAAGTAAATTTACTAAATAGAAATGTTTCTTACAGCAAGTTTGAGTTCAATATCACAACACTGTGTGAATGCTTCTCGCTATTTTCTTTTTTAGCAAGCTTATATTTCCACTTCCATTTCTTGATTTCTGCTTCATCTCCAGTGTCTCTGATTTCTCAGGGAGAGCCACCTATAAAGTAAAAAAAAAAAAAATATATATATATATATATATAGTAAAGAAAATGTAGGATAATGATTAAAGAAAACAAGCTCATCAGCATTGAATAGGTAGCATAAGTGATAGTGGAACAATAAAGTTTACATTGAACGATATGCATTTTTTTCTCCTCTTTACAAGGAAAATGATAATGAACCAACATAGAAGAAAAAATTAATTTGGCTTCTTTAAGTGTACCCACATCTTCTCGGTCAACCAAGCCTGCAAGACGACCTCCATTAGACCACATTTTGTCAATTACACCAAGTATCCTTTTATTAACTCTCCATTTGGTATTTCCTAGAGTATCCAAAACCTGATTCACAAAATAATCATAAAACGAGTTCATCCAAGCACAAAGAGATCCACACAGATTACAAATATATAAAATTAAAAATATCGTAACTACTACTCAAGACAAAATACTAAAAAAGAACACGTAAAAAATTAATGATTAATGATTAAAGATTGAACATATCATAGAAGATACTAGAATTGGAAAACTATGGATGTCTCAAACCTCAAAAACTGGCTCTAGTTGACTCATTGGAGTTCTTTTTATTGCTTGGCGTTGTTGTCTTGTTCCATGGGTTCTCATAACATAAGATGGTAAAACAAAGTGTGCACCTCGGTCATAACTGTCGGAAAAAAACATGAATATAAATCCAGCACACAAACTTAAAAGTGCAAAGCTCAGATTTGTAGGTATCACAATGTGAACAACATATGGAAAGCAGTAGCTCAAATCTGATTCCCACTATGCAATTCAACTAAGCCTAAAAAAACTAGTGCAAAATATATTTTACTTGCATCAAACAATTTTTGAAAAAACAGGTAAAAGGAATATACTTCCTTCAGTAGTGATTCATTAACAAGCTTTAACCCTTCTCTTCAACAAACATAACAAAAGAGGGCGCTTGGGATTATTTTCATAAATGCTTAAGTTAGAAATCCATACCCTGTCCAGTTTATAGGAGGCACCAACATTGGCATCTAAGGAATGACCATGTGCCTAGCCTGTTTGGGCAAACAGATATTAGTTTCATCTTTATAACTATAGATCAGTAAGAAAGGGGAATGAGTGTGTAACAATCAAACTCAGAGAGTTATCCCACAGAACAGAAAACAGTGAACAGAAAAGGATGAAATGCAAGCCATCCTGAAGAAGGATTCCCACTCACAGTTTTCTCAAGACCTTTTCGGACCAGTGGATTGCATTCAATAACACCATATCTCTTGCCTTTCCTGTTATATGAAACAACAAAAATGAATACATTATAATAGGAGAAGCGGATTGGGATTTTTTAGATGGATACCATATGTAGTCTTTCTTACCCTGCTTCTTTAGTTACACTTTTAAGAGTGTGCACGAACGCCGGGCGAATATCAGGTGGACTATCGCCTAACTGATCAACAGGAGGTTGTATATAGGCTGTTTCCATTAACAACTGAATCAAACGGCATCCAACCTGGGAAGCACAAGCATCAGAATATAACAGAAATTACAACAGCAAAAAAAAAAAATAAAAGTAATGGAAATCCGAGCAGACTACCACATTCACAGCCACAGACATCACAAACCTTCACATGAACATCCTGACCCCACGGCTTTGAATCAACATGTTCCTTCACTATCCCCCTTACTTGCTGCAGCTTTTGCTTTTTTATTAAACTAGTAACTCTTTTCCTTAATTTTTGCTTTTCTTTTCTTTGTTTCTCTAGATCATTTGTCACAGGTTCAGAAACACCTTCCATTTTATTATCAGTTACATTCTTCTTCTTTGTATTCGTCAAGAAACTTTGTATCCTTGCCTGATGCACATAAGAGTCTCTCATATGTAAGCAACAAGCACAATCTCTTACATAAATTTATACAAGCATCCACAAAAACAATTCCGGATGTTGGTCATTTGATATATCTCTAGAACAATATGCTCTTTGATATATGCAGAAGCATGATGAGTTGGAGTGACTAAAACATAATTACTGTAAAAACAGGGAAATCCACAAAATAAGTTATTTATACAAAGATTTGACTTTCAACTTTATTTCCAAAGCCAGGTTTGTGAAAACAACTCAAGGATGAATAATGCTTTGATTTCATTTCTTTAACCACAAACTATATCAATCATATATATTGCAAAAAATATGTTCAATAAACCCAAGCAATTAACACAATTATGAAAACAACATTATGTTTACGAAGAGTTAGTTTACCGACTTCATTTTCAATGGCTTCGCCTATCTGGCAAGCGGCCTGTACCACTCTAACACAGCCAGCTTCTCCTGCATTTGTCATCAACAATCCCACCAACTTATGCATAGCAATAACTGCCATCATATCAGCCGGCAACTCATCAAAATACGGTTCATAAGTTATATGTTTACACTTAGCCTTGGCAGTTTCTTGGTCTTTAGCAATTGCATCCCTTAGAGGCTCAAACCAAGCAAGAAACAAGGACTTAACATAAGGCAAATTCGGTGCAAGCTTTTGCTCACACATGTCAGCTAAAAGCTCTTGATACTCCTTGGCTGTCTGTTCCCATGCTTCAGTCTCCATCTTGATTTGCCTACGCATTAACATGTACTCTGCCGAGTCCATCCCATAAATCATTTTATTTGTCTGCCTATGAAGTGCTGTTGACGAATCAATCATGCTCACTCCTTGTTTATTAAATTGCTCTATCAATTCCTGCACTTCTTCAGAACCCGAAAGCTCTGATTCTGAAGCAATTGCTTCTGCAGCACTTGCATAACTCCTATTAATAAGAACTCCAAAAGGGTTTATCGATCTGGTAAAATTGGAATGACCCAAGTTGTGTTTTTCAGACGATAAAACATTTGTTTGACGAAAACCAAGAAGTGGGTATGAAGAATCTAAGAGTGATTGGATCTCTGGAGGTGTTATTTTCTCGAGAAAATTACAATTGGAAAATTTAAACTTCCTATAAGAAGCTTGCCTGGCTAAGTTTCTCCACATGTTTTAATGAAGAGTCGATTGATGGTGTGATGAATAGAGAAAAGAGGATGGGATTAGCGGATGCAGAGAAGATGATGATCTTAGAATTTAAAGAAATGATGCAAAACTTTCCGAGAAAATTGATAAATAAGAATGAAAGAAGGAAAATAAGATTAAAAGCAGAAACAGGGAAAGAGTAACAAATCTCGAATAAAGGAGAAAAAATGGCGCAGCCTCCTTGAAACTCTTCCCAAAACCTGCGTATTTCATCTTTCTTTTTCTGTGTATTAAGCTGGGCTGTTACAGACCCCGATTTGAAGGATGGGTGGGTTGACCCGATTCATCATAGCCATATCACTCAAAAATGTAGTTCTAAGTTGAGTTTCATCAAATTTATGTCCCTATTTTACTAATCAACATCATATAATTTTTTTTAAACACTTTTTTTTAAACACTTTTTTTTAAAGGAAATATTAATCACTAATAATAAAAATGATGAACATTTTTTTTAAAAGGATCGGACTTCATATATTATTTCACTATTCGTGTAAACAATTTTTTTAAAGTTTGACATGTTTAAATATATAAAATTATTGTTAATGGTATTTTCAGATCTCATGTTAGTTAAGGGATACGCCAGAGATAGGAGGGTAAATTCTCTTCTTGGCAAAATCATTAAAAAGCCGACCCGACCACATGAGTGAGGGGTCGAGCACTTGATGATAGGTGACCGACCACTTCTGTTCGGATTACCGAGCATTATCAGATCGATGGCAGCATTCTCAGTTCAAAAGACTATCATGACCGATCTCATGAAGACCGACCAGATAGCGAGGCATGTTCAGGAAGGTATAACATCCTATTTTCTCGGATAAGGTGACAAGTTATCCTACTTTCACGTGGAGAACTGGTGAAATCAGTATCTTAATAGGACAAAAGGAGTAAAGATAGTTTGAAGTTAGGAAACCTTGTGGAAGAAGGAGATTGACTCAACTGGGAACCCTTGTAAAAGAAGGAATATGATTTCTGTATTATTATAAATAGAATGGTAGAGTATGTGCAATGGGATCAGAATCATTATTGTGAGACTTGTAAACAAAAGAGAGATCAGAGAAGCATATCTCGATAATAAAAGCATTATTCAGTTTGTGTCCGTGGACGTAGGTTGGATCTAGCCAGCCGAACCACGTTAAATCTCCTTGTTGATTGGTGTATTTATCTGTCTTTTGCTAAATTTGCTTTTGATTCCCCCTTAATCGAACAAATTCACTATTGAATGAGGATTGTCTCGGGAGTAAAAAACTCATATTGCCCTTGAGACCAAAATCAGCCGTCAACAATTATATTGTAACTGTTATTGATATTATAATTGTGATTGAGTATTTATGATTGTCATTATACCTGAAAATTTTGACTGAGTGAGTATTGTATATATGACTAGCATTATGAGTAAGACAATATGATCAAATATTTGTAACTGTCATTATAACTAAGAAATGTGACTAAAAATTATGCATTTAACGGATATTATTATTGAATTATATCAGTGAATTTTTACTGTGATAGTGTGAGTGTTAGTGACTGTGACTATTACGCTATAGTGTTTTTAGGATAATTTTGACCTTATAAAATTCTTGACTTGAGAAAGGTTCATTGATGAAAATTGTATGTAATGTTGATTGTATATAGTATATTATATAATACAATTTGGAGTCTTGATAGATGAGATATGAATGTTTGAAAATGACATATCGGTAACTTAAAAATATAAGTGTCATTTTTTTATTATTTTTTCATCAAAATATATCGACGAAAATACTTGTTTTAAAGCTTAAGATTTATAATTCAATAATACATGATTTTTTTTTTAAATAATTTATATTTTTTGAGATATTTAATTTTTAAATATAAAATTAGAAAATAATTGACATTATGTTATAAATATTTTAAACTTTTATTTATGTATCATAATTTGTAAACTGTCAAATACTTTCTTTTTTATATATTATAAAAAAGTATCAATGTTTAATTAAAAAGATTGTATTATTAAGAGCACAAGTGAATTCAATATTTTAAGAACCTGTAAAAAATCTGATGGGTACCAGTGCGGGTTTGGTAATTTATTTTTATATGCGAGTGCGGGTTTGGCAATGGCAAACTTGCACCACACTCTACGGTGCAATCCCTAGTGATGACGCGTGGGAGCGCGTGGCCTGACTGTTGGAAGGCGCGTGCGGCTGAGGACATTTTCGATCTCCATTTGATCGTCGGAGAATACCATCGTGCTCATCTCGACGTGAAAAAGCTGATGGAATGCTCAAAACTGATTTTTGACAACTTTTCGGAAACTCGAATTTTCCAAACCGAGTTCTGTTCTTCGATTTTACGACCCTAATGTATAATCAAAGCTACGGATACCACTTGTTGTGATTCTATGATCACTAAAGAGTGTTTATGAGGAAAAACCGAATTCTATTACTGCAAGAACAGAATTTAAAAGTGTTTGAAATTTTACAAAAAATCTCACTCTCTAAGTTTTATTATCTCGAAGCTTAAAAATTTTGGGATGGTTTTGAACTTTCAATTAGCTTTCTATTTATAGTCAAACTCACTATTACAACCACTCAATAAATACACCTAAAATAAAATTGGAATTTTACTTCATAAGTCAATCAACAAGATTTCTCCTAATCTTC
This sequence comes from Zanthoxylum bungeanum, assembly GCA_019454045.1. Lineage (NCBI taxonomy): Eukaryota > Viridiplantae > Streptophyta > Magnoliopsida > Sapindales > Rutaceae > Zanthoxylum > Zanthoxylum bungeanum. The sequence continues at coordinate 46,102 of SKCR01045273.1, forward strand.
CACCAAAAGATGCCTTGCATTCTACACCTTAGGGCTTCCACTGGGCAATTGAGGCTCTAGATCCGATGGAACAAACTGGTTCATGCTATTTATTATAAACAATACTTAAATGATTAGTGTTGCTATTTATATATCTCTGTTGGCCTTGGAGGGATCAAAGTGAAGGCGTTGAGCACTTTTAATGGTTTAATGCTAATCCAAAATCAGTCTGATTCCCTTAAATTCCAACAAAATCTTATGCTGGTTCAGTGGTAGCTTTTCCTGTATGTAGTTAGTTCTTGATTAGTTTATCTGCCGGTTCATCAAACTTTTGATTAGTTTATGATCACTATGAAATAAATGGAGCATTTGCATGATCTCACAGCTTTGAAGATTGTTTTTTTTTTTTTTTTTTTTAATATAATTCTTAAGACAGGGAGATTACAGCATTCAAGTTGGCAAGGCATTCATTTGGGAGGCCAAGGAAAGTGTTGATGAACAAATCATCAATTGGATCCACTGTTGCCACCCCAACCAATCTGCACTTCCCTTCTTTGTCCAGCCTCTTCCCTCTTCCACTTCTCATTTCCCCCTTTGATTCCTCAGATGTCAACACTGTCTTCACCACCAGCGGCGGTGCTCTGTATATACTTCCCACAGAGAACAAGAACTTTGCCATGAATTCAAGATCAACCTACAAAATAAATCAATGTAAGCCGAGTTCGAATTCAAAAGATTTTATTAACTGAACTAGCTAGCACCCGAAAATGAGCTGCAGAGACTTACCTGGCCGGATTCCTGATCGATGCTTCCTTGAAAGAGTTCAGGTACAATATCAATATTTAGAAATGGTGGCATAGGCAATCCCAAGAACTTGGTCGTTGAACTTGTCAATGGTGGAATGAACATAGTATCCAGGTCAAAAGAAACTGAAATTTCCTTGATGGAGCAACCATCTGTGATTGTTTTAGTGCCAGTCCAGTTCCTTTTCCCCCTTCAGCATTATATTCAAAGTCAGGATATCTTGAGATGCCAAGCTTGCAAGCTTTCAGAGTCTTGAAATTAATGGTGGAAATATTTGTACACTGAGATGTTGTGATTGTACTGGAAAGAGCTACTGTTTTGATGCTATATTTTGGCTTTCTTGAAGTAATTTGGAATGGAATTGGAGGATTTGGGGAGTTTATTTTACAACTCATTTGGAGAGAGAGAGAGCTTTGTTATGAGTTCTAGTGCTTGTGAATGATCAAACCAGGAGCACAAGTTTTATGATTTCATTCATGATAATGGATCTTATCTTTCAGTCTAGCAAAAAATTTGTGGTTCTGATTGTTTTCACTTTTCAGATATCAAAATGAAAATGAGAGTTCCATGACCAGTATAAACACTTTTTTTGTTTAAATAAAATTTTACACTACTAAAATGTTTGTAATTATAGCTATTATTAAATATAACTTTATATAATTGAATAAAAATATATTACTATTTTTCTTTGGAAACGTTAGAAACTCCATCTCCAAATCACCCGACCCGAGTTTAAGCGTAACAGATAAAAATTCGACTGTCCTAGGTTCTTATAAAAAAATATACAACTAAACTCGAATTCAGTTTCTAATAACCAAGTTCTAAACTCTTTTCCCATCATCCATGCCATAAATTTTAATAACTTTTTTTTTAATAAATTGAATAAAAATATCTCTCTTAATATTCATTTACCACATCCATACCATAAAGTTTAATTTCACTTTTCTCAACCTCATCAATTTAAGTCTTTGGTATTTCACATTTAATTTTCTTACATGGTGATAAATTCATCAAACCCTAATAAAATCGAAATTTTGGAAACCTTTTTTTTCTATCTCAATTCCAATTGATTTCATAAAAGATAGAACTATTTAGTTCTCTTAATTAGTGATTATAAATTATGAAGAATTATTCATTGTCAAATTTTACACAAGTTTCTCGAGAAAAAAAATTGTCAATATTCACATGGGGAAAAATATTCCTCATTCATATTACAAATTTAGTTATTGTTATTTTTTTTTATATATAGTTATAGTCTAATAACAACTTAATTATCACTTCATTCATGTGAGTGAACCTACTAACACTCACAACAAGCTTAGTTATTGTTTATATATCAAATTTAGCAATCATTTGAACTAAGTTCGTGGTCATTTTTATGAATGTAGAAAGGAAAAATATGCATAATAATATAAATTTATAATTAGAGGATTATTTTGGTGTTTTGATAATGTATTCAGTAAAAGTTAAAATTTTAAAAATTTATAAAAGGGGTGTATTTTTCAAAATACTTATTGGAATATAAAACAATAACCTCTTCAATTAACGTAATTTGATGGTGTAAAATTCTGACCTTCAAATAATCCACAGCCCCCCACATTTTCTTTTAACATTAATTCCCTCTTATATAATTGTGGATAATTAGAAAAATAGTAAATGTATATAAAAGTTCACACCGAATTATATATAATTAGAAAAGATTTTAACAAAATTATCATATAATAATATAATTTATCTTCTAATGAAGTATTTTTTTTTTAATATATATTTATATTTATATTTATATTTATATTTATACATACAATTCTGTGTATATATTATTCCTGGGATAATCATAAAGTGAGCTGCCAAGTTGGTGGTGGTCTTTTTGCCATGAGGTGGCAATACTGATTTGTGTTCACTTTCTGAGACAAGGGAACCGAGTCTTCATTATTGCAGACGGAAAATTACATATGAATGATACAAGTATCTTCATGGTATTGGTACCCCACAAAATCAATATATTGTTTGAGAATGAACAAAGTATACTGGGAGAAAGGCCCACCACTAGTAGTTTCTATATTTGTTGGGTGCCCAAGAAATTTTCCAAACCAGACCCGACCACAATTCCGGTTGGAAACGGAAATCAAATCGAATGGAACCGTATCCGGATAGAATCGTAAGGTTACGGTTTCATCCGGTTTCGATTTCAAAGCAGAAAAAGAACCGAAATCCACTTCGGTTACGGTTCCATATAATTTGAAATTGTAACCTTAAGGTTCGGTCCGATTCTGATTCGGTTTGGAACCAAACCAATTTTTTTCCCCAAAAAATAAAGAATCGAAGTGGAACAGAACCGATTTTTCTGGTTCGGTCCAGTTCTACGATTCCAGCTTCCTGGAACCATAGAACCGGACGGTTCGATTTGGTTCTGGAATCGAACCGAATCGTGACTAGTTCTACTCTGGACTCCCAAACCTGATAACTAGTGTATCCCTATTTGTTTGTTGCCAACTAGGGTTGACAGAAATTCTTAAGAATCTGTACAGGATTCTAAACGAATAAACAGACTAAGTTTTGGGATGAAAAAATTGTATAGAATCTCAAATTTTAGCATAAAACTCTTGAATCCCAGTAGGATTCGGTGCGAGATCCGATATGATTTTTTTTGTCCCAATTCAAAAAATCTATCTGGATTTGGAATGATATTCTTCCTAAATCATAATCGAAATGGGGTATTAGAATGGGAAGTCCTGATTGCCATCCCTAGTGCCAACAAAGCTAAACCACATATCCTAAATGGATTCTCTCACAATGACTAATTATGATTAGAGGAGGGGGAAAGAATAAATGTCCATTGTTCTAAAGATTGACATAAAATTTGACTAAAAATGCTCACATTCAACAATTGTGGAAGAAAAAAGTTCAATTCCATTGCCAATCAAACTGGGAACTTAATTAATCAAAATCCACCTAAAACTATACCCATGGCAGAAGCCCATCAGACACACTTGTTAACCTTGCTACTTATTACTAATATAAACATCACTCTGTCATACTTATCACTAATCTAAACATCACATGTCATACAAACATTTGAAAGCTATCCGGAAAATGGTGGTAAGCACCATGTTTCCACATCTTGTACGCAACACAAACTCTAAATTACAACACATTATGCAAATTCATTCAGTTGAATATATATAATGTTGTCTAGTTTATGCGGTCAACACACCAGAGAAGATCTCAAGGATGGGGCAGTCGGAAGATGAGTGCATGATGCCCATCGGATAACTGATTCAGTGACCATGAAATCAAGTTGCTCACGCTCACCAAGACCAATTGTACGGTTCCTCTTGCTGTGAATGCTAAACATCTTGGACCCAATGGCCCCTCTTGCTCTTTTAACATCAGTTGTATTATGCTCCACTTCTCTGAGATCATGCCGAAGGCAAGGAGAAGTGTCGGTCATCATAAGCAGCCTCCCCAAGCTAGCCTCTGCATGATCAAACAAAAAGATATAACTTGGGTGAAAGTTTCTAAAGTACAAACATAAGAGAGTTGAAAGATTGAGAACTCAATTACCTTCACGAACAGCATCAACCGTAGAAATGCTGATTGAACCATCTACTGTATTACACCCTTGTACAACAGAACCAGGGCTAAAGAATGCAAAACTGGGCATGGAAGGTATAGGTGATGCAAATTCCAAGGCATCAGAATCAGCAGGACTGCAGAAAGAAAATCCAGCAGAAGTTGATGGTTCCTGCAAGAAAGAAGAGAATGATGTTCTGCATGTGAAAGCAGGTGATTCAACATTATCGAATATTGGTGATCCAGAGCAAAAGCTGATGTCCTGATTCCTGGTCATAAATTGAGTAGAGAAGGAGCCACTCCCTAAATCCCATTCTTTACAACCTTTGATCTTGTTTCCACTCTGTTCTGCAGGATCTCGAATGCCATCCTTCATCCATGAGTGATCTACAGAAGTGACAGAACTTTAGGAGCGTTTTCTATAATGGGCCTCATCAACACTAGCCTCAGTTCATACATGTTCTATGTAGAAAAACAAAATTTGGGATGTTCTCTTTATAAATGGTCTGAGCCATCTGATGCAGATGCAATCATCTCACTATAAACGTGGCCTATTTTTGGGATGCTTCCAATGTCTTTTAAAATATATTATGGTACTTTGAAAAGAAATTATGAAGTGTCCAATACCTTAAACAGAATCGGAAACAGTATGTTTGAACTTAAATGTTACAGAAACTAAGATGAGGATATTCAAAAAACATAACTGAGCATCCAACCTACCTAAAACCTGCTGAGCAGAGAGCCTTTGAGAAGGATCTGTTGAAAGCATTCCCATGACCAAGTCCCTGGCGGATTCAGATATGTGATCCCAAGGATTGGAAGGAAATCGTAGATCGGCTTCCCTAACAGCATCAAATATTCTTGACTTGGTATTGCCCCAAAATGGAGGCATACCACTGAGAAGAATGTAAAGAATAACTCCCGCACTCCAAACATCAGCAGCCTGATTGTAGCCCCCAGCCAACACCTCAGGTGCTATATAAAATGGACTCCCAACAGTCCCATGCAAACTCTGCCCTGTTTGAACAAAACCCAAATGCACAAAACATTAATTTTCATGAATTTTACTGGGATAATAACATGAAAAATACAAAGAATAGGAAAGGAAAACAATGATAAATGTAACTTTACCAGGCTTGATGTAGGTAGCAAGCCCAAAGTCGGCCAATTTAATTGGTGAAGATGAGGTTTTTGTAGCCAAGAGAATATTCTCTGGCTTCAAGTCTCTATGAACAATCCCAATTCCATGGCAATATAGAACCACTTGCATCAAATGCCTGAAGATAACCCGAGCCTCTGCCTCGAATAATCGTCCATATTTTTCTAACCGATGGAAAAGTTCCCCTCCAGCGCAGAGCTCCATCACCAAATGCACAAAGTCTTCATCCTCATAAACTGCTTTGAGATCGACAACATTTGGGTGACCAGATAACCTGGTCATTATTTCAATCTCAAGCTTGACACTTTGTGCATCACCTGCAGTCACCAATCTATCTTTAGCAATCGATTTGCACGCGAATACCTCTCCAGTCAATTTATCAGAACAAGCCCTTATAACACCAAACTGCCCCCATCCCAACTGCTGCCCAAGAACAAATCGCTCTTTCAAATCAGAGATCTGGTTTGTGTCCAAAATGGTTTCAGCTAAGCTAGCAACTCTATAGCAATTACAAGGTTGTGTTAGTGGTTCACCACTGCTGTTACCCTCGGCAACAGCAGCCATACCAAATTCTAGTTCCCTAGACCAGCCCCCAAATACACAAAATCTCACCTTGCTCAATTAAGAATTCAATAAACTACAAAATTAAATGGAACTTCATCGTGGCTGATCGTTAGAGTTTGACAACAGCGCTACCATAGTTTCACACTTTCACATGACTATGGAAACATCGAAACCTTAACTCTGTCGGAAGAGAATTCTCTCAAACTCTCAAAGGATCAACCGGATCTGCAGCAAAATAACAAAGGACCAGATCAAGGTCACTTCTTAACCCATCAAAGTATATATTGTTTCTTTGGACATTTTCGGAACCACATCAATAAACAAAACCAGTGTTCCAAAAATCACACAGATAATTTATTTTTTTATTTTTTAGAGAAACGCTAACTTAAACTAAACAAACGAAACTTAAAGCTCAGAACTGAACTCAAATAAATTAAGATATTGAACTTGACCATCTCTCAAGACACAAATTTCCATTTTTTGAGGTAGAAAACAAAACCCTGAACATCTGAAAGTGGCCCAGATCAGTTTCAGTAGGCAAAAAGACCAAAACTTCACAACCAAAAGCGAAATTCAACACCAACCCATCAAAATTCAGTGGAAAACAAAACACCCCAGATCGAGGAACAAGTGATAAAACTGTAGGTTGAAGATACCCACATTCACAAAACCACTCAAAGAACCACACACACATTAAAATTTACAGACACAGTCAGAAACAGATTATAGAGAGAGAAAATTGACCTGGTTAGAGAGAGAGTGCGAGCCACAGAGAGTAGTCCGTTGAAGGAGCATTGAATAAGCTCCCCACAACATGCTTCTGCTTTTGGCTCTCTCATTTGGTCTCCTCTTTTGAGTTTTCAAAAGCTATCATCGGACTTGAAAACTCGGTTTAATTTTGTTTAATTATTGAATTTTTTAATTAAAATTAATGGTGGTATGTTAGTTCAAGTTCGGTACTTCTTGATAGGGGTGAACATAATTTCGGTTCAAATAGTAATCCGATCCGAATTGCACCGACTCGAACCGAACTGCGCGATTTGAAAAAATATGGAAAATGATTTCGGAACAGCAAATTGTGACGCGAACCGCGACCCGAACAGCCTAAACCGTCGACCTGCGTTCAAATTAGACATTATTTTATATTTTTCTTCTTCTTTAACTATGAAATTTAAGATATTTAATGATCATATGATAATATGCAATGTATAAATGAAAATTATGTATTTTTTCTCTTTAATTATTATGTGAAAACATAAAATTTTCTTTAAAAAATTTCTAATCCAAACCGCCGACCCGAACCGCCGAATCAAACCGCCGCGACTTTCCTTATCAAATTTGTTGTTTCGGTTTCTAATTTCTCAAACCGCCAACCCACGCTGTTTGAAGTATAAAATGAAAAAACCGACTCGAACCGCACCGCGAACACCCCTACTTCTTGACAACGGAAACTTACAAAAGTTAAATCATGTTGTAACCTCATTTAATCAAGTCGTATGATACAATATAGACGGAATTCGTCATAAATGAAAGAAGTTACGAAAATCGTCCAATCAACCAGACAACAACCGAACCATGAATAATTGCGCAAGCACGATTTAACAATTGAAGAAAATGGGATACGTTTCTAATAGTTATCATAGGTGGCAAATCACAACATGAAGCATAACTTATCAGTTACAACAATCATGGGGTATGACTGTAACAGTTATCACATGTGGCAAATGAAGAAACAAGGAGTTGCAAAAAGTGGGATTCAACTGCCCAAACGGTTATCATATAGTTATCTTCACTACTGTATAAGCTCAAAATCAAATTCAAGAAGGGAAGAAGAAATAAAAAAGACTCGTAAGAGCAAATATAATTTTCTTTTTCTTAGATAATTTATTAGGATTATGTGCTTACATCTCTTGAAGGCATTTCTCAATCAAATTAAACACCTATTTTTGGGACTTTGTTTCAAGAAATTTGAATCTTACACGAGTTCTTTCTGCAAATTTATTTGTTAACAGTACTACTCTTCTATGAGTGATGTGATTCATACATTAATAGGTATATTGTGTAGAATTGTTTTAAATATAAATATTATTTATTTAATTTTTTTATTATTTAAAGTCCAAAGTAAAATAATATTAAATTATTCTATATATGATGTAATACCACTATTATATAATATAATAATATTATATTACTAGCTTGCGGAGATGGAGCTCCTTTGGGACCAGAGAGGACTCCAGCCCCCATTAAAATTAAAAAAAAAAAATCCATAATTCATTAATTATTTATGTAACTGGTTTCATATTAGGCATATTTGTTGCTTTACATGTTAATGATGTTATTATTGATTTTACATGTGACCACTAGTAGTATGGAGAAATCATTTTCAACTTCAAAATTTTTGAAAAATCAGTTACGAAATTGAATAGGAAGAAAATAATTGATGAATGATGTTTTGGTTGAATATATAGAAAAGACTAATTTAATAATATTGAAAATGAAGTTATCATACAATGTCATCAACTTATGAAAACACATAGAAAATATGATTTGTGTACCATTTGGTATTGAATTTGGTGAATTTATAAGTTAGTTTATATTTTCAAAAAAAAATTCTCACTATCAAACAGTACCTTGAAATATATTCTATTTTTCTGTTTTTTAAGAATACAATTTCTAATACATGGTAATTACAGAACCATTAGTTCAGTTATTCATGTGATTTTGTATATATAAAGAAGACCATTTCTAGAAATATTGACCTTTTCGCCATAAGAATATTGACTTATCTATCCAATTTTATGTTTCTAGTCATATCTATTTAAGGTGGGGTTGGGAAAAAAAAATTCAAATATAACTTTTTAATACTTGTCAAATTTGGTTGGTCAAACAAAAAAAAGACTGAAAATCATATAGCCGCAGCTATTTTTTTTTTTTTTATAAAGATCACAAATTTCATTACTTTTCTCCATTTTTGCATTTAGGTAATCATTTTTATGCTCCTTTTCTTTTACCGTTTTGAATAAAATCCACACAAAGTTCTTGTTTTGCTATATTTTATTGGCAAATACGACTCCTCCCTCATTTGTATAAATTATGATTTTGTCTTCTTTTCCCAACTCCAAATTAAACATGTTGACGGTTGTTTTTCGATCCAATAGCAGTATATGAAGCTAATTATGAATTTGTTTGGTTAGTGGGAACCACACAAACTTAGCAAAAAATAAAATATCATAAAATGAAGGATTTACGTTATTCGGTGGAAAATTGCTTCAACCAACGTCCACGGGAGAAAAAAGTTAGCTTTTATTAGGCTTGGGGTTAATTCCGACCCGAGCTTTTAACAAAGAAATTACAAGGTTCACACAAAAAATACCCCCTCGGGTTCAAGGTGTGGTCGGGTACACGACTCATTTTCTCACTCTATCACTAGTTTGTTCTCAAACTACAAGTGTTGTAAAATGTGAAAATTATCAACCCTTTCTAATGTGACTTCTATCCCTTTATATAGTGTCCCAAATATACTACTACGACTGACTCTGACGCCAGCTCATGTCATTAAATCATCATTATAAACTTTAGTCACTGTTTCTACCACATTCTCAACCAATCATTTTCGTACCACTGCACCAACCTATGACGACCTTTGATGGTCTAAGACTGCTATTGCTCTAACACTATATCGTCCTATGATGACTGGCAGGGTCTACGATCATTGTGGACCGTTATTTTTTCATCATTAGCCTTCTAGAAGCACTCATTCCCAGGTATGGCATAAGTCATGCTGCTTCCATACTAGTCGGTTGTGATCTCATCTTCATTCCTCAGGTCGGGTCACCGATCTCATCTTTATTCTCTCAAATCCAGTCTTCACTATGGTCGGGTTCACACAGATGATACTTCTGTTGGAGTTGGTATTTGGAGCGCCAATCCGAATAATAATTGTACATTATATTTTATTATTAATAAAATAAATATATTTTCATTTCAACATTATTAATGATAATGTCATTATGCA
>SKCR01045274.1:0-56896 GCA_019454045.1 Zanthoxylum bungeanum
ATTAATAACAATGTTCTAAATAACACTTACTTCACAACAACTAATACATAAATTCTACTTGGCTTTGACTGAACTCTCACTTTCTCTAACTTGAACTGGTTGACTCCATACCCTAGTGACTGTATCAGTATCTATCATCTCGAGCGCGTCCTCCAAGAATACATGCAAAACAAGGAAATTGTGGATGAAAACATGTGCTGTCCTCCAAGAATACATGCAAAACAAGGAACTGGTTAGTCTGTTGCACGATCTAAGTAAGTGGATGAAAACTGAAATACTGTTATAACAATATTTGATTCTAAAACCAAATTTCAAGAAATAGCTTTATACAAAAACTTTTTTTCTGTCTGAAAACTCTGGGCTTCTGTCTGAAAATCTGTTCTAAACTCTTTCTGTAAAACTTATCTTTTCTGAAAGTTTCTTATAAAACTACTTTTTTCTGTAAACTTTCTTTTTCTGAAAACTGTATATGAAATTTGTATCTGTCTCTGAAAACCTGATGTATGGGGACGTTACATATCGTCATCCCCTCATACGCCTAACTAGAGCCAGGAGTGCAAACCCATGACTTTGGGGTGTTACTTATCACCGTCCCCCAAAGCATGACACTTCTGTCCCTGAAACTAGTGGTCTTGGGGCGTTACGTATCGCCGTCCCCCAAGCCACTGAACTAGAACTGGGGGTGTGGATCTATGTTACTCTCCAAGCTCTAAGACTAGGATCTAGGGGCATCTGTCATCCCTAGTCCTGATCTAGGATCTGGGGCGTTACATATCGTCGTCCCTCTAGTCCTCTACATGTGCACATGTGTTGTCCGTCAATTCTATATCTGAATCAAGTTACATACTGAGGTGGGTTTTTCCCCCATGCCTCGAAAACATAAAAATCATGTTTTGAAAACATTTATTTTCTAAATCATTTCTCAAAACATGCTAAACAAAATACAACTGATAATAAAATTGGCTAATGCCATAATAGCGAAAATTAAGTCTGATATGAACAACAACATAATGAAAATCAATTTAAAAGAAAATGTCCACTCACTGATTGAAATCTGGCTGGTGCTATACCACTTCGTCGAAGGAAATTGCAATTCCTACAATGGTCTATAAGCGGTAACTTGGTTAGACTATAAACCATGAGATAAGTTTCAGAACTAGGCTAAACTTCTCAATTCAAGTACATGATATCGTCACTTGGTATATCATGCTTGTAATAAGATGCAATGTATGCATGCGAACTGATACGAGACCCTAAGGGTGGTCTCTAACACATTATGGTGGAACTGAGATGGTTTTAAATTGTTTTAGGGAAATTCTGACGCGTGCAAACCAGAAGCAGATCTACACAAATTTCCCAGCGCATGTCGCGACGTGTGGTGATTACCGTTGCGACCCAAGGCCTAAATTCAACTTCTTCATGTCTTTGTTCGTTTCTAGAATCAAGTGTGTCACGATGCGTAATGCCTTGCGCCACAACGTGAAGACTAAAATTTCCCTAAATCACTTTTAAACCATCCCAGTTCCACCCTAGTGTGTTAGAGACCACCCTTAGGGTCTCGTATGAGTTCGCATACATATATTGCATCTTATTACAAGCATGATATACCAAGTGATGATATCACGTACTTGAATTGAGAAGTTTAGTCTAGTTCCGAACTTGTCTCATGGTTTATATTCTACCCAAGTTACCATTTATATACCATTACATGAATTGCAATTTCCTTTGACGACCTGGTATAACACCAGCCAGATTCCAATCTGTGAGTCGACACTTTCCTTTTAAAATTGACTTTCATTTTGTTATTTTCCATATGAGGCTTTTTTTGACGCTTTAGGGCGTTAGATGATTTTTATTACATTTATTTCATGAATGTTCAGGTATTAAGTTATGTTTGAGAAAGAAATGTTTTCAAAGTATGATTTTATGGTTTTCGAAGCATGAGGGAAAACCCACCTCAGTATGTAACTAGATACATAGATGGTATTGATGGAAAGAACATGTGCACATGTAGAGGACCGGGGGGACGACGATACGTAACGTCCCCAGATCATAGTTAAGGACTAGGGATGACATATGCCTATAGATTCTAGTTTTAGAGCTTGGAGTGTAGCATAGATCCCCACCCCGAGTTCTAGTTCAGTGGCTTGGGGGATAGTGATACGTAACGCCCCAAGACCACTAGTTTCAAGGACATGAGTGGCATACTTTGGGAGATGACGATACGTAACGCTCCAAGTCATGGATTTGCACTCATAGCTCTAGTTAGGCGTATGAGGGACGACGATATGTAACGGCCCCATACGTCAAGTTTTCAAAGACAAATACAGATTTGAGAAATAGTTTTCAGATACAGTTTTCAGAAAAGAAAACTTTCAGAAAACAATAATTTTGTAAGAAACTTTCAGAAAAGATAAGTCTTACAGAAAGAGTTCATACAAGATTTTGAGAAAGAAGCCTGAGTTTTCAAACAGAAAAAGAGTTTTCATATAAAACTAGTTCTTCAACTTTGGTTTTAGAACCAAATATTTTAATAACAGTATTTCAGTTTTCGTCCACTCACTTAGATCGTACAACGGTCTAACACCCTCAATCCCAGTTTCCTTATTTACAGCTATTCTCGGAGGACGCACTCGAGAGGATGGATACTGATGCAGTTACTAGGGTATGGAGTCCACCGGTTCAAATCAGAGAGAGTGACAGTCTAGTCAGAGTGAAGTAGAAGTTGTGTATTAATCTTTGGTTATGTGATAGCCATTGTAAAAGTATGTGTTATTGATTATACATTTATTAATGTTGAGTTTGCATGTTATGTCATTTAGCTTGGGCTACGGTCCCATACATAAGATATTTAAATAGAGAAAAGAGTATTAGTATTTTCTCATGGTTAGAGAGTCAGAGGCTCAAGGGAATAGTACGACCTATTCTCTGCTGGTGGCATCTCCCGGATTAGGGATGTTACAAATATGATATCAGAGCATGGTCTAGGGAGTCAGTGACTGCAGTGGGTTGTGTGTTGGGGTCTTGTATACGTAATATGTCCGTGATACTTGTATGCGAGTCACTACCTCTCTAGTATCTGATCATCGAGTATGTCCCCAAGATCTATAGACATGTTAGTAAGCTTTCCCAGACTATTCGAATAGTATTCCTTACAAGAATAACTTTACTCTAGATCCAAGTTGAGAATTCCCCTGTAGTTATCCTGGCTTATCACCAGAAGTTCTGAATGAGCTATGAAACTAAATAGTAAAGATCTAAGAAAAGTTACCCAACGGAGTGGGAAAGGAAAGCTATAAGAAAGTAAGGAAAGATGCATAGATGTGTAAGTAGTCAGAGATATAGAAAAGTAAAGAGATAGAATACGACAGTGAAGTTCTAAGGATACCCATCCGGGGCAGTAGAAATAGAAAAGAAAAAGCCCGAGTAAGTATTAGAGTGCTTAGAAGATGTAAGATTCATTCACTCCTCAAAAAATTTCTTCAAGCCGATCCAATAGCCTTTAGGTACTTCGTATAGATAGTGAGTTCCTCGAGTAACGAGGAAAAGCTAGAAAGATAATAGAAGTAAGAAATCAAGATTAGTCTTAAGAGTTCCAATAGAATGAGATGCCAAAAAGGACGTAGAGAACTCCAGACCCCGAAACCCAGACCCGGGTCCACAAGCAGGCAAATAAAGGTCATAAACAGGAATGCCTAGTTACCTTATCCCAAGCAATCCGATGGAGACAAAACCCAAAGCTATCTAGTTTACAACCATTTAGTGATACCAATTAAGAAAGCTGTGTGGACAGGGCCTATATCATACCCACCTCACATGAGAAAAAGACTCTACCAAAACACATAGTACTAGAACAAGGACAACGAAAACTATCGAAATGTAAAGGTTTGCCCCATCCTTTCCCACCTTAAGATAAAGGCAACCGTAAGAAGCCCGATGAGAGTTCATCTTAATAAATGGAAGACCTTGGAAGGTATATCACCCAAAAAAGGATTAAAGAAGTATTGAAGAATGTAAAGAAGAGAACCCATTTTAACCCAAAGATCTGGACAAGTCAGCACAAGGCTTCCAGTACTAGTAGAAGTCCACAGAATATATCAAACTTAGTAAAACCTACATATCGGCCTAAAGATAGTAGAAAGTCATGGAAGTATAAAAGAATAGACCCGTGAGATAGGAGATATTTAGAAGTGGCAAAATTATCAGTATGGATAGTAGAACAAAGTACCATAGCTGCGACTTATATCAAGAGCAGAGAGCAGAAATCTAAGAAATAGTCAGAATGACGAACCACCACTAGTCTCAGTAGCATGGCTTAGAGCCAAGAGATAGGATCTAAAAATAGTAAGAAGGAAACATGAAGTGATAAGAGAATTCAGTACGTATAATGACATAGGTAATGTAGTTTGGAGACAACAATGTAAGTGAAGACCTCAAAGTGATTAATAAAAGTAAGGAACCCTAAGGCATGGATTAGTCAATTCAGTTTCCAAAAGCATTAATAGAATTTTTTCCTTTCAATAGCCCCCAACTTTAGTAAGTATTTAGACACCTAACCAGACATGGGAGCATGTATCCATCCCCAAATTAGAACCCAGTAAGAGGAAGAACAAGTAATGGAGAGTATTTGACAAAATAAACGGATTATGAGGCGCCTAGATGGTTGAACCAATAAGTTCAACAAAACATACATGAAAATCACGAGATGGCAAAATTCTATATAAGATAGAAAAGTTTGGAGTCACAATAAGTCAAGTCAAATCTAGAAGTCGTCTTAGAATTAGAATCCCTTAGGGGAGTAAAGGTTCAAGAAAGTGAAGGAACTAGATAGAGCAACTCTCAAGAGTATACTATATGACTCGTAAGAGTCTCATTATATTAAGAAAAAAGAACTAGATAAGAGTGGCACCTAACCAAAAGATTCATTAGAAGATGTCTTAAGTAATCAAAGTTGATAGAGTTTTCAGGAGAGTAAAAATGTAATGAGTTCAAGGAGCTGAGAAGAGAAAGAAACCTAAGCAGCAGAGTAAGCTTCTTAAGGAGGAATGTGCAACTGGGTCACAATAATCAGAAAGGCCTCAAGATAAGTTCCCACCCTCGTTAGACAATAGTAGCAGAGATGGACCTTGAAGGTTGCCTCAAGATATTCCCAAGAATAAGTGAAAGTATAGTGAAAGAAGACCGGAATATAAGACATTCACGTAGTTTAAGAATAGAATAAAAGTGAGTGACAGCTCTGAGTAAAAGAGTTAGGAAAGAAGTTGTTCAGATGGAACAGTACAGAGATAAATTAGTAGTCAAGTAATGACTGAGATACAAAGGAACTAGTGTTAGACGAAATAGTGGATATGTGAAGGAAGAAGATATCCCTCAGATTAGAAGACAGAGACCTAGATCAAGGAAGTTCTTAGTATAGAATATGATAAATCAGGAGACGAAAAGAATACTAAGAAAAAGGTTTGGAAGTGAAGTCGTCAAGGTGCAACGTTGGTAAGAGAGAATACATGATACACAAAGACAAAAGTGTGTAACAAGAAGGTTTCTTAGTATCAGAATGAAACCAAAGATCCCTTATGTGTTAGCCTACATAAACCATATAAAGTACCCAGCCCTAGCCTAAGTTAACCAAACCACTACGGATTTGGGACGGCTTTAGCCACAGGTATGGGTGGTTTGGTAGATTTGTAACATACTATGGAATCGAGGATATAAGTTACTGCAAAGTTTTAATTAGCATAACAGATGGATCCTCAAGGAATTGTATATTTACATGTATTTAAGTAACGACCCTTGACAGTTTTAGACTATGGAAAACAAATTGGTGTGGAACACCGTAACAATATTTATAGTAGCAATGAAAGTAAAGGTATGAAAAAGTGTATAAACTTTAGCCATGACCAAATCGCAAGCGTCGATGTTAATAGCAGGGAATGCGGATTAAGCACCAAGGTGCATGCAATTAAGCATGAATCTTTAACCAATTGAAGGGGACCATTAGGAAACTACCCAGAAGCAATATTTTAAGTACAATCGTCATCGGTAGACAATATCAGTAAGCTATGAAGCCCTAAGCCCCATGGATAAGCAGAGATATTGGAACTTGAAGAGCGAAGCTCATAAGCAGTTGAAGCTTGGCAAGGAGGATATAGAGAGTTAAGTTTCTAAGATATGAAAAAGAATACTAAGATCAAGTTGAACAAGTGGAGCAAAAAAAGTATCAAGTACAAGCATTTTTAATAATGACAATGATCACTCCTGTAAACTTATTGATTTTGGAAAGGGAACATGGGAAGCCTAACCGTGGAGACACCAGTATTTCTAGTGAGAGCCAAAGATAGCAGCTAAAAAGAACCTGATCGAGTCGAATAATTATTGAGCATAATTAAAGATATAGAGAAATGGATTTCCTTGGAGACAAGGAATGTTGAGCACAACTAGAGGTCCAGAAATGAGGCAGTCAAGGATACTCAGCGAAGATCTTATGAACAAGAATGAGGTTGTACCTCTCAGTAAAGAGCTTAAAGGATATTCAGTGAAGCCACAAACTCTGAAGCAGTTTAACCAAGTATGACAAGAGGTACGATGCATGAGTAGATATTAAGAAAGATGAAGAATATCATATGCTTACTAGTCAAGTGGTAAATGATCAGCCGGGAAAAGAATTGTTAAGTCAAATAGAATCCCCGATGATATAGAATAGTTACAGCAAAGTAAGACTTCACATAGACAAATTAGTGTACATTCCTAGTTATGACTTCCAAGTCATGGCATCATAGGTTCAGCATGATCATCACATTGTCCTGTGGTGTAATGATAGCATACATAAAATCATTGGAAAGTACAATGAATGAAACAAAGGTGTTAGGTATATAGTCAGTTAAAGCTGGTGGTTTATAAGAAACCCATGAATCATATGATCTATGATAAGATCCCAAGTTTAAAAAGGATTCGAGGATGAATCATATTAAAGGGGGAGAATTTGTAACGACCGAGAATCCTGATTACTGTTACATCATGAGATGAGTATTATACAATATAACTTATGTTTGAGCACATATACATTCATGGAATGACTTGGGGATAATTGGTAGATTCCTTGAAATTTCGATAAAAAACTATATTACGTTCCACTCCGAACAGCCCATGGTATTTGGACCGTAACTTTCTCATAAAAACTTCGATTTTTATAAATTTTATATCTCTGGAAAGCTGAGATCGAGATCTACAACTTCCACATTTAACATTTTAAGAATAAGAAGAAGAAGAAGAAGACTTGGGGGATAATCGGTAGATTCCTTGAAATTCCGATAAAAAACTATATTATGTTCCACTTCGAACAGCCCATGGTATTTGGA
This sequence comes from Zanthoxylum bungeanum, assembly GCA_019454045.1. NCBI lineage: Eukaryota > Viridiplantae > Streptophyta > Magnoliopsida > Sapindales > Rutaceae > Zanthoxylum > Zanthoxylum bungeanum. The sequence goes on from SKCR01045274.1 coordinate 7,356, forward strand.
CCGTAACTTTCTCATAAAAACTTTGATTTTTATAAATTTTATATCTCTGGAAAGCTGAGATCGAGATCTATAACTTAATTTGTTGGATTTTGAAAACTTGATGATAAAATAGAGATGTTGGCATGATAAGGGTTGCATATTGTTGACTGATAAGTAAATAAAGTTATTGTTGAAGTTAAGAACCCAAATTTTTAAAGTTTTAAAGGGGTTGTTAATGTTGGGGATTTGGGCTAAATACTCGGGTTACGCAGCGGAATGTGAGAAAATCAAATTTTCCCATTTCTTTAATTTTTTTTGAATAATTATTTAATCACTCAATACTCAAAAACAAAAATTTTTAACCCAGAAATCATAATTTCAGGAAATTACCATACAACCATAAAACTTTCTATTTTAAACATTTTAGTCCTAAGTTGATCAAAACAGGCTTAGGCGATTTCCAATCACAACCAAAATGATTTGTACATCAAATATACATTAAAACAGAAATCTGAAAATTTTTCCAGATTTTTCAGTATTTACGGAAATGGCCATAAACTTTACATTTTGATCATTTTAGTCCTAATTTGTCAAATACATAATTAGGTGATTCCAAATCACTACCAAAATGATTTATACATGTCTTATACATGAAAATACAAATTGCAATTCAAGAAAATAATTTTTCTCAAATTACCGAGAGGTCCCTCAAGTTTCCGAGAATTGCACTTTAGTCCAATCAGTTCAAAACCATTCAAGACCAAGTCCAATCAACACCAAAATTAATATGCATTATATATATATCATTAATTAACATATATATGAAATGCCTCAAATTTGGAAAGGGTTATGAACCCTAATTTCTCAAAATTATCCAATTGGGCAATTAACACTAAATTAATTAAATTCGACACTTTAATTCAATCCTTACTACACCAAACAAGTCAAGAACATTTTTAGGTCATTTATGAGTGGCTAAGAAACTCTAGAATGGCTACCAAGTTATCAAATAACAAAAAGTATTCATAATAACACTTAATAAGCTTCCTTTAGAAAATACACATGCTAACACATTTGATTCATACTTCAAACATTTATTACAAACCCAAAAGAATAGAGAAAACATGACAACATCATAAGTTGAAGTCTAAAGGCATAGAAATATTTTTCAAGTAAAGAAAAGTATGAAATTACCTTAATTTTGAAGGTTTTCTTCACAAATCCCCTTTAGCACTTTGTTTTTCTCTCAACTCTTTTTTTTTGTAATCTATTTTTGAAGCCAAAATTAAAACAAAATGAAAAAAAAATCAAAGCTTAAAAGATAAGGGCATGACCGACTCTTGGAGGGCAAAATGGGAATTTTTGTTTTGCTTTTTTGTTTTTTTATAAATTTAATCAATATTAAATATGTCAAAAAATAAGTTGTCAACCATTTTAATTAATATATGCACAAATGTACCAATTACATTTTGCCATATTAAAGTAAAAAGATATTTATATTTAATTAATCTAATTATTTAACAATTAAATAATTGGATAATTATAAATATAAATACCCAAATATATGTATAATATTTACATTAAATATTCCATAATACATATATTTGTGACAAGTGTCCAATACTTTATTTGACAATTAATTAATGTGCATTTAATAAAATCTAGCATTTAAATCAAATACACACTAATTAGGAAATAGTCGGAAAAACCCTTAAAGTGTGTATTTATCGTTTAACCATTAAACAATCTATAAATAATCAATATTATTTACAAAAGTAGCCCTAGTGCTTTGCGAGTACGTTTCATTAGTGAAACTCTATAGGTTTAGGCATATCCGTCACGAAATCTAATTTCGTGTCCATATTCTACCCACCCGTAAATTATGATGAACACGGATAAACTCTATGTACCATACAGGTCGAGGTCACTGCATACGTATAATCCTTCAGTCACAGGTATCCGGATTATCCCAGAGATATAGATATAAATGCCAAATCTCAGTAGGTATAATCTCATCGACGATTATATTAGCAATCTCTTAATAACACTTAGAACTTACTTCTACAGTGTACCACAGGCCTATGGATTTAACAGATTGCTAATTCCCTAATGGAAACTTATGCTCTGTACATAGAACTGACGGATCCTATCTTGATACACACAGGATATCTTTAGGATAAGTCCACACCCAATGAACAAACGGAGGTCTGATCTAAATAGATCGGTGACGTGACTGCCATCAAAGTGTGGAGGATACCTCATACATCCACAGTGGTACCTCAAGTCCAAGGATCACCATGCTCACTCAACCCGAGAAGATTCTTATTGACGTTGGTGTACCATCTATTAAGAATCTTCGATGAGTCATTCAGTGTTTATCCAATATAAACACATACACGTCTATACGAGTCTCCCCAGACTCATGGTTCATTGTCATAAACCATCAGACCAAGTCTTGATATACGACGTGTACTGGTCTCAACGGATTTTAATAACCGAACAGTGTTAGTAAATATTGACCAGGAACTTTATTTGATAATATACTTCTAGTAGTGACACTTCCCAATGTCAATTACAAACTACTTTGTAACTGTGCACTACATTATATATTATCGGGTCTTTGTCTAATATATACATATCACTAAATCCTATCTAGTTTCAATCTAATCATAATTAGATCGACTATGTATATAAAAGCAAGAAGTACTACCATCCATAAATAATATTATGGAAAAAAGGAATTGTTCGTATTCATGAATCAAACATAAATACGATCCAGATTGGTACTCCGAGCACCAACCCTAACAATTTCTCTCATTTGCTCTAGTGCCAATCCACCGTATCATATACACATCTTAATATGTATTACATACGCATGGTCCTCAAGAGCTGATGTAGCACTCAAGAGGTAGGCAACAATAAGTAGGCTCGCTATAACATATTGAGTTTGTCCAACAAACCCAAAATGTTTCCTTTAAATAATATCATTCATATTTTGTATAACCTAAGTTATACATCAATATGACTCAGATGCGATATCAATATTGTGCTATAACTACATAATTTTCTAAGTATTTAAGGATTAGGTCCAAAATACTATGCAGACAACCGCAACCACAACACCAATATCAAAACTTCTAAATTATTAAGCCACTTTACAACTTCATACGTCAATACTTCATAAGTTAAAATTAATTCCATTTACAGTAGAATCATTCGTGACAGTCCCACTGTATCTTTTCTGATTCTTTATGACATAGACCGTCTATCATCATAATTAGACTCAAAATTAATCAGGCCTTCATGGTTGCAGACTATATTATTCATTACGCCATCATCCTATAATGCATAAGATTGACTAGACATTCTAATCAATTTTGACAAAGGAATCATCATTTACGAAGGATGAATACTATATAAAAGAAACACACTAACTGTCAAATAATTATATTAACTGTCAAACAGTTACATTAACTGTCATACAAATAGTCTTGTTGTGTCATATATTAGGTTATATCTAATGCACGACTAATGGGAGTATCTCACAAGTCTATTGTTTTATATCATATATAAAACAATATATCAAATATAACAAAGACTACTCCAACTGCTCTCACGGAGAAAAAAAGACTTACGTAAACTTTTTACCTTATAAACATCTCATTATTACATTAATAATGATAATGTCGTTAGGATATATAATACTAGAAAGAAATTTTTACGCTTTCACTAACCCTACTAACATATTGTATTTTCTATGCTTTGATAAAATCAGACAATCTGACTGTTATCAAAATTAGAAAACAAAGATTTCTGGAAAGCTTATTTGAGTCTACAATAGGCTCTAGAAGCTAGTATATCAAACTGTGATCTTACCATAATACAAACTCCAGGGCCATTCTAGAATGAACTCTTCAAATAAAGAAATCGCAATGGATCTCTTATTCGAAGAAATCATTCAGAAACGCCATTTGCATTCTTTAGCCAAAATATATAGTTTAATATCAACATTAACCAACAGATCTTTAATTGTTCAATTAGTGCTACTAGAGACAAGTTTCCTCAGAATCTACAATAGATTGCTGAGCATAACTTTTCTCACTGTCATACTATAAAGGTCAAACCTTTAATAAGCTCACTTTGCTTTTACTGCGCAAACCATTTGCATATTTAATGAACGATTCCTAATGAAAGCTCAATCAAGTTCAAAACTTGATCGTAGTAAGCTATGAACAATATTAGATCTATGATTCAATGCTAACTTCCGAAATCGATATTAAATATCACTCCCACTACAAGTTATAAGATAATTTTCTTCAATAAGAAAACAACAGAACCATTAAGTATCAAATACTTCGCAAATGATTCTGACATCCTATTGGACTTATATGGAAGTCGTCTAAGGGTTTTTTCATCTTATTAATTATGTAGTTCCATTTATAGTTTATCACTCTCACATTTGACTTCAATAAGTCAAGTCTTTTCTACAATGGTCAACATCCGATGTTACACACCAAGTAATAAAACAATTTTATTACTTGAGATCGTAGAAAAGATATTCCATCAAATAAAATTCAATATTCTATTAAATAGAATAAATGATAAACTTTTACTTGTACCACCGAGGCGCAAGTACTTTCAATTATATAACTATTATACAAAAGAAAGATTCAAATCTCAAACTTTTCAAGATTCAAATTTTCTATCTATACATATCATATACGTAACTGTAGAACCTAATGGAACCTTAATTAAATGGATGGATAATGTTACTGGAGCATACCCCCAAGAGTATTGAAACTAATTCGGTAACACTCAATATCAAACGAATCAAATCATATAAGATTCGATTTCTCCCACTAACCGATTCCATCACGATGGAATCATAGAAGAATAATATTGAGTAAAAATCATATTCAATGAATAACTTTAGAACTAAGTGTAATAAATTCATATGTTTGATCATATCAAACATCTTTGAACAATTCAAAGACTCACGATGAATTTTAATGATATAGTTTTCAAAACTTCAAATCGAATATCTTTGAACCAGTCAAAATATTCTATTCGCGTTTCATCAGAAATATATTAAAAGTTCTCGAACCATTCAAGACGTTCAATATGTGTTCTTTTAGAAACACGTAACTAAGTCATAATAACTCATTATCTAAGTTACGAAGTAAAGAAAACTATCCAAGGCAATTTCTAATTCATGAAACTACATACATCTAATGTATTAGTTTAATAAATCTGTGGTCTAATGAGGATTATTGGTTAAATGAGATTCAATCCCTTCCAAAATACAATATTCATGAAATGGATAAGGATATGTGGTGTGATCTCGTATCAGACCATCCTTTACCATACAGAATAAACATCTAATGCTTAAGTGATAAAATCTCATAAAGCACTATTCCAAGTTATTTACTTAATCGAATATTTTTCTTAATGTTTATCTCTTCGTTAATGACACTGCTAGTCGTATAAAATATGTAACATCTGTTTATAAGAACAAGTAACTATCCAATAGTCACAAGTTTTGATATCAAATAACAAAACAATCATTAAACAATATTTTAAATAACTTGACGGGAGATTCGATATCCAATACCTCTAGTTGTCGTATTGTGAAAATCGATATTTCCTAAACACAACTATACTCATCTCCTTTCTTTAGCTTTATAATTTACCTTCAACTATTCACAACAATTGCAAATAATTGATTAGCAAACCGTGTCAGACACATTACCTCTAAAGGTCGCTAAAGCCAAGAAACATCATTATAAGATAAATAAATACCTAATGAGGTTTTCTTAATGTCAGTAAAGAATCTCGAAACATGAACGAATTCATGTCAATTTTTACTGCATAAGAAAATTATTCTCTCTAGTCCATTATATCCTAAAATAGATATCCATTTAGATTACCTATAGTGACTTAGTAACTAAGTCACTAACCATCTTTATTTTCCTAGAAAATTGGAACAACAGTTCCCGATGGTTTAGACTAATCTAACAATATCCTTGTCTATCTACCTATTTTAGAAAACTGTAACCATAAGTCATGTTAGAAAATATATATAAATAATATGCATGCAGTGGATTAGAATTTTAATTCTATCAACATAATAGAATAAAGGAAACATAAGCAGCAATTTTTATAATATTACATACTGTCTTAGTTATGGAATTTTTAAACCAAGCAGTGCCTCCCACTAATTTATGTAATACCGTAATCCCCAACAGAAAACGGGAAATCAATGATTAAATTGAATTCCATAGTAAGAGGTGGACCCATGAATATATTTTTCGACTCACAACTTTGTCACGTTCTCGGCTATGAATATTCATTAGGTAGACAACTCATTGTCAATCATTCACTAGTGACTCCTAGGTTCCGGTCCTGGTCGTTATCGTTGTGACGACTTTGGCACGTTCACAAGGAGGCGTACCAAGGTTAAACTTGTCAATGATAAATTCAAGATACTTTCGTAGTCCTAACAGCTTTGACACGTTCAGGATTTCCGCTTTCGCTTGAATTTATCTAATATCACATATACATCCGATATGGATAAATTTCTATCAACTACACCCTCACTGCTTTGGCACTTTCTCGGATGCAGCCATAGAATAGATATCCATAAACCGTATTGACAAGACAGATCAAGAAATATGCATCTAATACATAATACTTTAAAACCTTATTAATTAGGGATTTTCCGTAAAGATGTTACACATTCAATTTAATCAAATTAAATAAATACAAGCATGCATAAAGTAAAGACAAAATTAAAAATTGAATTTAAAGACATATTCACATCATGTGTTCAGGTTCAGACCTGCTATGATACCAATTTTGTTGGGGTTTTGGGAAAAATACCCGGGTTACGCAGCGGAATGCGGGAAAATCAAATTTTCTCATTTCTTTAATTTTTCTTGAGCAATTAAAATAAACTTATTTAATTTAATCACACAATACTCAAAAATAGAAATTTTTAACCCAAAAATCATAATTTCAGTTCAATTTTAATCATTTTAATCCTAAGTTGTTCAAAACAAGCTTAGGTGATATCTAATCACAACCAAAATGATTTGTACATCAAATATACATTAAAATAGAAATCTGAAAAATTTTCCATATTTTTCAGTAATTACGGAATTGCCCCTAAATGTTGTATTTTGATTATTTTAGTCATAATTTGTCAAATACATAATTAGGTGATTCCAAATCACTACCAAAATTATATATAAATGTTGTATTTTGATTATTTTAGTCATAATTTGTCAAATACATAATTAGGTGATTCCAAATCACTACCAAAATTATATATACATGTCTTATACATGAAAATATAAATTGCAATTCAAGAAAACAAATTTTCCCAAATTACCGATAGGTCCCTCAAGTTTCCAAGAATTGCACTTTAGTTCAATTGGTTCAAAACCATTCAAGATCAAGTCCAATCAACACCAAAATTAATGCCTCATATATACATCATTAATTAACATATATATGAAAAGCCTCAAATTTGGAAAGAGTTATGAACCTTAATTTCTCAAAATTGTCCAATTGGGCAATTAACACCAAAATTAATTAAATTCAACACTTTAATTCAATTATTACTGCACCAAAAAAGTCTCACCACCATGAAAAAACTCAAGAACAATTGTAGGTCATTTATGAGGGGCTAAGCAACTCTAGAAAGGCTACCAAGTTATCAAATAACTAAAAGTATGCTTAATAACACTTAAAAAACTTCCTTTACAAAATACACATGCTAACACCTTTGATTCATGCTTCAAACAAATTTATTACAAACCCAAGAGAATAGAAAAAACATGGCAACATCATATGTTGAAGTCTAAAGGCATAGAAATATTTTTCAAGTAAAGAAAAGTATCAATTACCTTAATTTTCAAGGTTTTCTTCACAAATCCCCTTTAACACTTTGTTTTTCTCTCAACTCTTTTTTTTTGTAATCTAATTTTGATGCCAAAAGTAAAGCAAAATGAAAAAAATCAAATCTTAAAAGATAAGGGCATGACCGACTCTTGGAGGGAAAAATGAGAATTTTGTTTTTTGCAAATTTAATCAATATTAAATATGTCAAAAAATAAGTTGTCAACCATTTTAATTAATATATGCACAAATGTACCAATTACAATTTGCCATATTAAAGTTAAAAGATATTTTTATTTAATTAATCTAATTATTTAACAATTAAATAATTGGATAATTACAAATATAAATACCCAAATATATGTATAATATTTACATTAAATATTCTATAATATATATATTTGTGACAAGTGTCAAATAATTTATTTGACAATTAATTAATATGAATTTAATAAAATCTAGCATTTAAATCAAATACACACTAATTAAGAAATAGCCGGAAAAACCCTTAAAGCGTGTATTTATCGTTTAACCATTAAACGATCTATAAATAATCAATATTATTTATAAAGGTAGCCCTAGTGCTCTACGAGTATGTTTCATTAGTGACTCTCTAGGTTTAGGCAAATCCGTCACGAAATCTAATTTCGTGTCCATAATCTACCCACCTGTAAATTATGATGAACATGGATAAACTCTCTGAACCATACATGTCGAGGTCACTGCATACATATAATCCTTCCGTCACAGGTATCCGGATTATCACAGAATATAGATATAAACGTCAAATCTCTATAAGTATAATCCCATCGACGATTCTATTAGCAATCTCTTTATAACACTTAGGACTTACTTCTACAGTGTACCACAAGCCCATGGATTTAACAGATTGCTAATTCTATAATGGATACCTATGCGCTGCACAGATAACTGAAAGATCCTATCTTGATACACACAGGATATCCTGAGGATCAGTCCACACCCAACGAAGAGGCGGAGGTCTGATCTAAATAGATCGGTGATGTGACTGCCATTAAAGTGTGGAGGATACCTAATACATTATAGTGGTACCTCAAGTCGAAGGATCACTATGCTTACTCAACCCGAGAAGATTCTTATTGACGTTGGTGTACCATCTATTAAGAATCTTCGGTGAGTCGTTCAATGTTTATCCAATATACACTTACACGTCTATACGAGTCTCCCCAGACTCATGGTTCATTGGGCTAAACCATCAAACCAAGTCTCGATATACGACATGTACTGGTCTCAGTGGATTTTACTAACCGACCCATGTTGGTAAATCTTGACCAGGAACTTTATTTAATAATATACTTCTAGTCGTGACACTTCCAATGTCAATTACAAACTACTTTGTAACTCTGCACTACATTATATATTATCAGGCATTTGTCTAATATATACATATCACTAAATCCTATCTAGTTTCAATCTAATCATAATTAGATCGAATATGTAAATAAAAGCAAGAAGTACTACCATAAATAAATAATATTATGGAAAAAAGAATTGTTCATATTCATGAATCAAATATAAATACGATCCGGATTGGCACTCCGAGCACCAACACTAACAGTTAAATCATGGATAATGAGATTAAATTATTATTTGAAGATGATAATTAGATATAAAATATGTGAATTTGAAGTTCAATAAGTCAGTTTGTGCAATAATTTTGTTATGGAAGTGTTTGTGGTATTTTTGGTGTAAGATGGACTTTGAAAAAAACAAACACAAAATCTTGGAAAATTGGTTGCGTCACGACGTGAAGAGGTCTGTGTCGCGATGCACATTGGAAAATGGCAGGACATTCCTGGAATATTGAGCGTCGCGATGCGCAAGGATTAACATCGGACGCGTGACCCAAAACCATCTCTAATCTGTTTTAAACCATCTCAGTTCCACCCTAGCGTGTTAGAGACCACCCTTAGGGTCTTGTATTATTTCGCATACATATATTGCATCATATTATGAGCATGATATACAAAGTGATGATATCAGGAACTTGAATTGAGAAGTTTAGTTTAGTTCCGAACTTGTCTCATGGTTTATAGTCTAACCAAGTTACCGCTTATAGACCATTACAGGAATTGCAATTTCCTTCGACGAAGTGCTATAACACCAGTCAGATTCCAATATGTGAGTGGACACGTTCCTTTTAAATTGACTTTCATTTTGTTATTTTTCATATCAGACTTATTTTTACGCTTTAGGGCGTTAGATGATTTTTATTACAGTTATTTCATGAAAGTTCAGGTATTAAGTTATGTTTGAGAAAGAAACATTTTCAAAGGATGATTTTATGATTTTTGAGGCACGGGGGATAAACCCACCTCAGTATAAAACTAGATACATACATGGAATTGACAGAGAGAACATGTGCACATGTAGAGGACTGGGGGACGGCGATGCGTAATACCCACAGATCCTTGTTCAGGACTAGGGATGACATATGCCCATAGATCCTAGTTTCAGAGCTTGGGGGTAGCATAGATCTGCACCCCCGGTTCTAGTTCAGTGGCTTGGGGACGGTGATATGTAACTCCCCAAGACCACTAGTTTCAGGGACATGAGTGGCATGCTTTGGGGGACGGCGATACATAATGCTCCATACATAAGGTTTTCAAAGACATATACAGATTTCAGAAATAGTTTTCAGATACAGTTTTCAGAAAAGGTCTTTAGAAAAGAAATTTTTCAGAAAACAGCCGTTTTGTGTGAAACTTTCAGAAAAGATAAGTTTTATAGAAAGAGTTCAGACGATATTTTCGGAAAGAAGCAAGAGTTTTCAGACAGAAAAAGAGTTTTCATATAAAGCTATTTCTTGAACTTTGGTTTTAGAACCAAATATTTTTATAACAGTATTTCAGTTTTCATCCACTCACTTAGATTGTACAACGGTCTAACCCCTCACTCCCATTTTCCTTGTTTGCAAGTTTTCTCGGAGGACGCGCTCGAGAGGATGGATATTGATGCAGTCACTAGGGTATAAAGTCCACCAGTTCAAATCAGAGAGAGCGAGAGTCCTGTCAGAGTCAAGTAGAAGTTGTGTATTAATCTTTGGTTATGTGATAGCCATTGTAAAAGTATGTGTTATTGATTATACAATTATTAATGTTGAGTTTGCATGTTATGTTATTAAGCTTGGGCTACGGTCCCATACATAAGATATTTAAATAGAGAAAAGAGTATTAATATTTGCTCATGGTAAAAGAGTCAGAGGTTCAGGGGAATAGTACAGCCTATTCCCTGCCGGTAGCATCTTCTGAATTGAGGATGTTACAAAATCTCATGTTACAAGATTTACAGTTTATGAAGTTAAGATTTACAATTTAAATTTCATGAATTATAGTATATGATTTGTGTCTTTTCAAGTAAAAATAAATAATTATTTTCAAAATGCCAGTAAAGTACTATTTTCCTAGCTTTAGCTTCATCTTGCCTAATGGTTGTTTGTAAACCCTCTTAGGCTATTTCATGTGTTGGCGTTTTGGCGGCGGAAGCGCAATTTTAGGCGAAAATGATTATTAAACATTTTAATTTTTCCGAACGAATTTTCTATTATCTCATACCTCTAATTAGTTTGTATTTCACCTAAACATATTATTTGTTAACAAGTAACAACATAACAAGTCGCAAAAGACGACAAATTTTTTATGGAAAAATACTATGTAAAACGGATAATCGGTCAAACTGGTCAATCAATTTCCGAGCCGGACTGACTCGGCCACTTGAGAAGTGTCTGGTTAGCCTCATGACCTACCTGAACAGTGATCAATTCACTGTTCAGACAACCCCCCACACGGTAAACTTGATTTTGATTAATTTTACCATTTTTACAAATTTTTGCCTCTGAACATTTCCGGAAAATATTTTAGCACCCAATTCACAGTCAAACATCAAATATTTGAATTTAAAATAATTAAAATTTCGGAACTGATACAAGATTAATTTAATTTCCATGTTAATTCCAATTTTTCACAATAATAATCAATTTAATCTACACCATTTTAAAGCCACCACATTTGAATTCTCAAGAATAATTCTAGGCATCATAAGAGTGGCTACAACTCTCTAAAATGAAAATTTTTAATTTTGAAATTAATTACTTTAATTAAAATAAAATCAACACATGTTAAATATTAAGGTTCATCAAAGTCTCACCAAAAGATACATCAAATAAATTTGGAAATATCTAAGATATATCATATATAAATATTACATGCATAAGAAGAACAATTTATCAAATGAAAAACAAACTCATACATTAATCAAATCAAAGATGATGCCTTTTCTTCCAATTCCAAAAAAAAAAACTTATCCTTTTGGTGTTTCAATTTTGTGCAAACATAACCCTAATATTTTTTTTTTTGTTCTCAACACTTGAGAAAACGACTAATTAAGAAAATGAAAATAATTTTTCTTTTTAATGCATGATGGCTAAATTTTAGGTGTCATTTTGGCCATTTACCAAGTTCAATACTTGGTCAAAAAATTAACACACATTTAATCTTATGTAAATAAGATTAATAAATATATTTTGAGTTAATGTAATCCATGTTTCAAACACACATGGTTTGACCAATCACGATTAGCCAAATTTAAAAACAATCCAAATAATATTCTTTGTTCTAGAAAGATAAATTAATTAACAATTAATTAATTTGAAATTCCATTAACTAAAAGACAAAATAGTTTATGAGAAAATATTCCAAGAATATTCTACTTTATCATGATTAATAATTAATTATCATTTAATTAATTCAAATAACTATAATGAAATAAGTGTCAAAATTCAATAAGCTTTAATGTGTATCTAATCGTCCTTGCTTGGAACTTTTCTAACTGATTACGACATTATTAAGAGTAAATACAAAACCTGAGGTAGACTTTCTATCATTAGAATTTGACCGAAAGTCATAATCTGTATATCCTCTAATCTATAAATCACTATCTCTATAAATGAGAAACTTATCCTTACTACCATTAAGATACTTGATAATAATTTTAATGACCATCTGATAGTCGTTACCTGTATTAGTTTGATATCTGCTAGTAACACTTATTGCATGACTAATATCATGACTCATACATAAATGGCATACATAATGCTTCCTAAGTATGATGCATATGGTTTACTGGACATTCTAGTTTTTTCATCTTTCGTTTGAGGATACGTCTTCTTTGAAAGATGGATGCCATATCGAAAAGGTATGTTAACAATCTTACAATTGCTAAAGTTATACCTATCTAAAATCTTATCTATGTACAAGGATTGTGATAACTCAATCAGCCTCATTTCTCTATTTCTATAGAGTTTTATACCAAGTATATATGAGGTATCTTATAGGTCTTTCATGGAGAAGTTCTTACATAGATATGTCTTCATGCCATGCATCATCCCAAGATCATTTCCAATGATCAGGATATCATCAACCTAGAGTACCAAGAACACTACCATGCTCCCACATGATTTCTTATAAACACAAGGTTCTTATTTATTTTTTAGAAATCCAGACAATCTAATTACCTCATCAAAATGAAAATTCCAACTCCGTGATGCTTGTTTATGTCTATAAATGGTCTTCATAAGCTTACAAACCATGCCTGATTTCTGGCTGGAAATAAAACCCTATGGTTGTTCCATATAGATTTCTTCATCAAAAATCCATTAAGAAAAGTCGTTTTGACATCCACACCTAGCCTCTGAGTATAATCTTTAGCAACCAGTGGAGCCTTGAAGGTTTCAACCTTTCCATTAGGCCCTCGCTTTCATTTATAAACCCATTTACAACAAATGGGAACAATTCCCATGGGAAGTGGAACCAAGTTCCAATCTTGATTCTGATGCATTGAGTCTAATTCGGATTTCATGGCTTCCTGCCACTTAGCATAGTCAATGTTTAACATTTCTTTTCTATAGGTATATGGATCAGTTTCCCCTATAATGATTACATCGAGACTTTTGTCTTGTATCAAATACAAGCGATCAGGAGGTCTTGATATCCAAGTAGACCTATGGAGAATGGAAATCGAAGTTTCTACTTCTGCATGAACTTCTAGTTCCTCTATTGTTATGTCCTCAATATGTTCAATTTCATCATGTTCAACCCTTCTATGATTACCACCATCCGCCAAGAATTCTTCCTCAAGAAATCTGGAAATTGAGCTACAAACACATTTCGATGTTCGGGATCATAAAATTGACATTCTTTGGAATTCGAAGGATACCCAACAAACCTAGCCTTTTGAAGGTGAGAAACAGTTTTTGTAGGAAATGTTTTCCATCGCGCAGCGGAAGTGGTTTAGGCACCGGGATCGACCTTGAAAAGTTTTTCTATTCTTTCATTCTCTTAGTCGAATCTGACCAGCCATTGGTCTGATGTTTTGCTTATATTTTTAGCAATTTTTCAGCCTCTGAACAGCCCCGAATAGGAACTCAGATCTGAACGGTTTTGCACCCAAAATGTGCGCACAGCTCACCCAAAACAGCCTGTAATTTTCGCTTGATGTAGTAGTGTTTTAGGTTTGATTTTTCTCTCAAAAAACAACCTTCAAAACTCTTGAAATATCCCTTTGTGTTCCAATACTGAATGATCCTCCATGCTATGTCTCGCAACCAAAAAAACAAAGGTGGGCTTGACTCACAAAATCAATCTCTAAACTCTTTAGAGATTAAAAATATCACACCATAATTTTTTCTTTTATTTTTGTTCTTTCTTTTTTTCTTCCAACACTTGAGAGAAAATAAGAATAATGGTGGTTTTTCAATTAAGAAAGTTATATCAAGAAAAAAACTTATTTTTTTCCTTTTATACTTAGGGTTAATGATATCAAAAAAATAAACAAAACCCTAAACACACCAAACACCATAAATTCGGCCACCCTAAATTTCTATACCAAATTTTTGCCACAATCAACTTATTAATTGTCATCATAATGACAATGTTTGATTGTCAAAATAAATATAAATGTCATTAATTAGATGTTGAATTTTTACAAATCATATTTGAAAAATTCTACATCATCGTAAATGATATATCAAACCATTTTATATATTTATTAAATCAAATGATTATCTCATAATCATTTATTAAATAAAAACCTTATATTAAATATAATATAAAGTTACATGTGTGACAAAATATATTATTAATCACATTCATAATAATATATGGATATGGGTATATAATTGGACTATCCAATTATATTTAATTTGCTACAGTATGTTGAGCTAGCACGGGGACAGAATGGACCTACGGTTCCGAGCTCCAATAATCCTAGAATATTAATTAAAATCTTTAATTAAATATTTCGAATTATTAACTTTGGGTTATTCCACTAAAAATTTGAAGCTGCATTCGCGTCGCCATAGATGGATAATATATGCCGAACTACGTCAGTGTCCATCGATATAGTTATTACATACGGATTGGCTCTCCATTAGTATCTCATTATTAGAACCCGGTCATATTGTCCTTTATACCCCACTAATTTTTTTTACCTTAAATACCATTGATTCTCTATTGAACAATTTATTCATAACTATTCTGAATATTAATCAATCAATTAAAAATAGAAAGACTTGAGTGCTTTAATCTTTAAAGTACCGAATCAACACTTAAGGAATATACCCATCTACTTCTCGCAATACCACACACCAAACAATGTCCCCAAAGTACGTCTCTATTGGTCGGGATTGCTACACCAACCTTACCTTTATAAATCAAAGGATGTAGTCTACCATGCAGGAGTTCGCAGTACACTCAGGATTTAGATCAATCCATATATGACCATCTAGTAGATTGCAATAAATTTCATTATTTAACGGATATTATAAGAAATTCATTTCCATTTGGGTCCAGTCCTATATGATCACATCATATAAGGTACCTCTATTCTCATGTCACTATATGGACGATCTTAGATCAAGGTCGCTATACAATTATAGAATGGACCGCAACTATAGATAAACCGCTAAGAAAGTACTCGTTTTGTCTGCTCTCTATGGACTATTTTAGATTACTAACTTATGACTTAAATCCTCTTGTGTATGACACTCATACACTAAGTCTGAAGGCACATGAGTAATTAAGGGTAAGCACGACAATTTACAATATGTGATTTAAATCAAACATTTTGATAATTAATAATGCATATTTTATTTCATAATAAATAATTCTGTTTACATTACATGAAGCTCTAGGGCATATATCCCAATAGTTTCCCTTCCCGTGGCTATGATCATAGAACGAACCGTGCGAAGGAGGATCATAACCGATCTTTATGGGTTTCTAAAATTTTTCTTTTATACAATAAAAGTAACACAAACACACACACATATTTAAATAATGAAGAGTATAACATGTATACATTCCATGAGCTAATCCAGAAAGCAAACCATCTCCAGTTGCCTCCAAGTGTATCCATACATCGAATCGGTTTGACGAAACTATCGATTATAATTTGAGAGATTTTCCAAAGCTTGTGAAAATAAATTTCACAGCACCTTAGTTACCTAAATCAACTTTCTATGGAAAATGAGGCAACTAAGCTTGAACATTGAAGAAGAAACACAAAGAAATCAATATCCTTTCATTTTTATCTTCTTGTTCAATCTCATACGCAAAGAAAATCAAAGAAAACATTTGTCCCCTCTCTCCCACAACCATTACCGTGAGCTCCCTCATGTGTATTCTTAATATTTTGTTTTTCATTATGTATTAAATACATAATAACATTTAACCTAAGTCACATTGTGACTTCCACCCATTATTACAAATTATAATTCATTTTGTTTAATAAGTTACAAGTCATTATACTTCAAGTAACAAGTTAAATATGTCACTTGCTACATGTCCAAAGATAATAGGCTAATTAAATGTATTTAAGATATTTGTTTAATAATAAATATAAAATATAAAATATAAAATCAAATATTTTATATTTAATCTTATTAAATAAATAATATAAATACATAAAGTATTACAATTAAATCAATACGAAATATCTAATTTAGTGGATTTAATAAGATTTTGACACTTGTCAACAATTCATGGTGCCAAGTGTCACCTTATAACTTTAACAAATGATCAAATCAAAATTTGAAGTAATTAAAGTAAAATAAATATCTAGATATTCTATTTTTTTTACAAATAAATAAATATTTAATCTTAAATACAAAATCAAATCTTTTATTTAATATAAGTTTGACACTTGGAAAAATCACATGATGCCATATGCATACTTAGGAACTCGACACTTGTCCAAATCAAAATTTGACATGTGTGAAGTAAATAAATATATAGATATTATATTATATTATTAAACTATTATAATCATAAATATCTATTTATCTAATAAATATCTTTATTAGTCTCCAAACTATCCGAAATCATATTTACGGTATTTCTAAAATCACCGGAATATTTCCCGAATAAGCGGGTGCTAGCGCGTCAACACCGGAAAATATTTTACAATTTATCAATGAAATGCATAAATTGTCTTAAGATCATATATCAAAATAATTTAATAATTTGTCAATTACTCGACAATTGTGTGTGACCCCCTGGGTTTTTTGTGAGTGGGACATGAGTCAACACGAACACATTTGTATCACTTCGACACAATTTATTGTAACTAAAGTCCCCAATGATCATAAGTGACCTCTAGCAAGATGTCATGACCCTCAGACATAAAGAATGAAATATCGGATTGATGAGCGGAAAACAAAAACACTATTTACCACCTTGTTGACCTAATATTTTGTTTAGTTTCTCCGGTTTTATGAAGGTTTTGATGTGTTTTTGTTTATTTTGCAGATAAATAAAGTTTTGGGACTCAATAGAATCAACTTGGGGCTAAAACAATGAAAACAGAAAAAGGGCAAAATAGGAAAATCAATGTTCACACGTCACGACGCGTAAGCTTCTCTACGTTGCAACTTACCTCAATTATACAGCCTGCCGACACGCATCATTACTGCATCATCATTGCTCAAGCGTCGCGATGCACCGATGAAACACATACATGTGTCAACATCTCAGCAAGCAACGTACATATGTCAAGCATCGCGCGCGTTGCGAGGCAGAAGGCAAGGCCGAATTTTGCCTATAAATTGCAGCATATTTCATTTTTCAAATTCATACTTTCCTTAAGGTTCTTAATAAGGATTTAAGGATTGCATCTTGTTTGTATATATTAATAGTAATGTATTTTTATTTTTAATAGTAGTAATAGTAGCTTGTTTATTTTATCTTTCTTTTATGTTTTGTAGTTAATTTCCGCTGGGGGAAGGGTGAAAATTTTATTATGATTATTTAGATTAATATCCCTTAATTTATAATATATAAATTATCTTAAAACCTAAACTTAATTAGATACCGCATTTATGGTCGGTTGGACTTAATTATCACATGACTTAATTAGAATACCGCCTATATGGTCGGTGTAAGGAACCTAGGACACCACTTATCTCCACATTGGTATGATATTGTCCACTTTGGGCCTAAGCCCTCATTGATTTGCTCTTGGGCTATACCCAAAAGGCCTCATAATAATGAAGATACATGTCCATGATCTTCCCCATTTCTAACCAATGTGGGACTTTGTGACTTTGTTTGCACACCCAACAATCCTCCCCTCAAACAAATGACCACCGAGCCTCCCCTCAAATGATCATCCATCCGTCCACTCTAGCCCAGGCCAACTCCTCTTCACCGTGTTGGGATTAAGACACGTCCATGAAGACCGGAACACACCGCCTATCTAACCGAGCACATTCACGGATCACGTTTCCTTCACGTCGTTGGGGGCGAACGCGGCTCATGATGAGTATCTATATGGAATACACTGGGTTAGAATCATAAGTTTTAAAATATGGTTTGAAATCAAATTAAGTTCCTTAACCTAGTTAGATTACTCTCTTAGAACATTTCTATCCCTTAAGAGAAATGTAAAATAAAATTCAGACCCTTAGTTACACGTCACAACTTCCGAAAAAATTTCTGATTTTTGGGTTCGCGTCGCGACGCCGGACCCTTCTGCGTCGCGACGTGACCTTGTTAAACATACGCAAACTTCAATACATCCTAATCATCAACTTACATTCCCAACATCTAATTTCCACTAAAATCCCCTCACTCTCTCTTAGTGTTATAATTAGGGTAAGTCATCAACAATTCTTCAACATCAACTCTTTCACACAAAACCATCACACGTGCATTATCCTCAAGTCAATAACAACACACTACAATCATTAAACTATCAACATTCAAAACACTAAATTTTGGGTCAAGTAGCCTTACCTCAATTCAACTTCCTCATACCCTAATCATATACCTTGATCCCTATTTTCTTCTTCTTTTAGGTTTAGATGGATGGATTTCCCTTGTAAAGTTTCAAATTTTTGGAAAGAAAAATTGCAAACTCACTCCCCTTCTCCCTCTCAATCCCACGGCCACCAAAGGAAAATAAAAGCATTTTCCTTTTTTTTTATCAATTAATTAGTCAATTTTCTAGAAAAATCTAGGTAACTAAATTGTTGGGCCTTGGGCTTATTTCTTTATTTTCTTTTTAATTTGTTGTTGGGCCTTAAAAAGAGAAAAAAAGAAGTTGGACTTAAGATTAAGTAGGTGTTCGTTGTCCCTAAATCGATCCCAAAAATTATGTACTAGCCTGGAAAAGAAAATCCCAAGCATTTCTAACCGAACAAAAATATTTGTGGTCATTACAGTGGGTGTCGTCGATGTAAGCCCTCATGAGACTATAAATAGTCCACTAGGGCCGCCTAGGGGTTTAAAGGCTTGTTGTATACACTAAATGCAATCTTGATCCCTACGAAAGTGGCCTAGTTAAATTTCTTATTTAGTTTTTTTATTTTTATTTAGTTTTTATTTTATCTTTAGCTCGGGACTAGCCAAATCTTATGTTTGGGGGTGTTTGCTAAGTGCGATTTATACCCACTTATTCCTGCATTCTTAGCTTACTATTTTATTAGATTCCACATAATTTAATGTATTTGTTGTTTCTTTTATGTTTTATTTGTAGGAAGCATTGGAACATGGATCTTGGGCATTTGTACGTGTTTTGGGACCATACGGACGCATCGTAAGCACGTGGGAAGAGTAGAAACGTAGAAACCATATTCCAAAAAAACTACAGCGCGTCGCGTCGCGCCCTTCTTGGTGTCAGGACGTGCCCACAAAATTCTGCATAGTACAAATTCCAGCAAGTTTGGTACTGCGGCGCCACTTACCAGTGCCGCAGTGCCCCGCAGAGCCCAGAAACACCAATTTTTAGGGTTTTACATGCACAATGACTCCAAGACTTTATTATAAATACACAAGCTCGTCCAAAACCCTAAAGAGGAGGCTAATACACAACACAAAGACACAAAACAAATATTTTAGAGAGATCCAAGGAGGACAATTGAAGAGCCACAAGAGGAGACGAAGGCAGTGAAGTTCGAAGAGGAAGGGATTCAATTCGGGTTTAATCATCTAGTTTATTTCTTAGAACTTTAATGATTTCCATTATGGTCATGACCATGTTTTTATCTTTAGTCATGAATTAACTCCATAATTCTAGAGAACGATGTAACTAATGCTTGAACCTATGTATTGATTGTCAATATTGTTATGAAATTTTATTCACTTTATTTGTATACTTTTGCGTTTAATGCTTCTTGTTTTTTGGCCATAAATTGAGATGATGCATGTTTATAATATATCGCTCGAGAGAGAGGAATTTTGAATATGATTTAGAGAATATAACCTAGGAGTTTTATAGAATTTGGGAGAATCTATAGTTCCTTTGAAGTCGTTAATATAGAATCACAAAGCGTAATGAGTTATTGATTACTAGATTTTTATAGGGATATCGAAGTCTGTAGTTGATAATATTTTCATTGTTGCTCGGGAGAGGGAGTGAATACTTTAGGATTATTGACTTATAAACAATACAACTGAATACAGATTAATTGGCATGACAAATACATAGGGGATAGCTATGTGAAATCATACTCTAGAATCTCTCTCATATTTGTTCCTCCTATTTAAATATTTGTATATCTTATTTATTTAATTAAATCTTTATTAATTGTTTTCTAAATAAAGTTAGGATTATTAATTATAGTACTTAGTGTGAGTTGAACACAATCCATGTGGGTTCGACACTCTTTCACTTATCTATACTAAAACTTAACACCGTACATTTGCGGTATGATATAAATATCGCAACAATAGACATACAGTTAATTGGCTTACTTTGGGTGTTTGCATCTGACCATCGACAGAGGCTTTTGCATATCTTCGTGTTCCAGGTTAACAAACTAATTTATTATACATGTATAGGAGAATCAATCCATCATTAGAATAATATTGTGTGGAATCACAACCCTAGATGTTTATTTTCTTTATTATTAATTTCCTTTGTTTTATATTTATTTATTTATTGAGAAAATCCACATTTAACCAACCAATCAATCAATCATTCCATTCTCACCTCAATTAGATACATGTAAACCTTTAACATCAATAATTAATAACAACAGTAGAAATTAAGTCCTAATGGGATCGATAATTTTATACTACTTGAGCGATATGTGCGCTTGCGTTACGTGTGTGTTTACCACCGATCACGGATAAACTCATATAGTCATATTTACGTGTAGTAAAGTCCATCTATCGTCGACTCTCGATCGAGTGAGGGCCATAAAGTCGTCAAGCCCCTAACTCGATCATAGGATACGGATGTCAATCATATACGGGATCCACGTATCTGTAAAATATATTTTTGGAAGACGTGTGCTCTGGCCGAAGACTTGATCCACGTGTATGACATTTCCGCCTAGGATCTCAAGTTCAAGTATTTGAGCCAGCAGATTCCATCTTGATCATCACCTGTCCTCATACTTTAAGAATATATTGCCAACAATCTTCTTCCGCCAGACATGGCTAGCCCGGTGCTATATACATAAGTGAATGATGTGTCTCAATACAGACGGCATCAATGACGTCTCAGGTCAATGGACTAATGGTACACTAGTTTGACTATCCGATAAATCATTGATTGCGGTTAATCACTCATGTGATTCGTGACCTTTGGTCACATTCAGTAACACGTTTCTCAAACGTATTATCCATAATTATGCTCTTGTGATGTGAGACTCATCACCTAATTATCAATATCAAGTACTGATTAACGACAACATAAAAATTATGTCAGTCATGTGATGAGATCATCCTTGATGATATCATCTCAACCGGGAACATATTCAGATGTATTTAAATCAAAATTCTTTACTCATATCTATAACCTTTTACAAATAGAGTCTCGATTCGAAATACAACACGTGATTGTATTTTGCATAAAGTATATGATAACAACTAAATAAATTCAAAATGTTATAAGATTGCCATTGTATTAATCGTAAAATTTTACAACTAATTAGAAGATTATATTTACATAGAGATAATATCCCTGAACCATATGAAATGATTGTTTCTAGGGCATATCCCCAATATATTTTGCCCAAGAGGTAAAATTTTATCCTATTGTGTCACTTTGACGTATGCGGGAGAACCCCAAACCCTAACATAATTAAGGTTCAATTTCATACCAACCCATATCTCTTATGGAGTAGGAGGAACAACGATAGAGGGAAACCTATATGCAGCAGTTAAAAGAGCATAACCATATAAAAAGTAAGGCAAATATGTAAAACTCAACATAAATCGGACCATATCTAACAAGGTCTGTTTCTCCTTTCAGATATTCCATTGTGCTGTGGATTTTCTAGATGGGTATATTGAGTGAGAATCTCATTCTCTTTAAGATACTTTGTGAACTCGTCACTCATATATTCACCACCTCGATTTGATCAAAGGCATTTGATGAATTTACCAGACTACTTTTCAATTTCCTTTCGAAATTCCTTGAATCTTCAAAGGTTTTCGATTTATATTTTATCAGATAAATATAACCATACTGTGACAGATCATCAATAAAGGTCATGAAGTATGAATAGCCATTGTGAGTAGTATGACTTATAGGACGACATATATCACTATGTACGAGTTTTAATAAGTTAGTGGCCTGATGTCCAACATTGGCAAATCGGGCTTTAGTCATTTTACTCTATTCACAAGTTGGATAAGATTGTATGATTAGATTCTCTATCATACCATTCTTAACCAATTAGGTTAGGCGTTGTACACTTATATGTCCTAGCCACATATGTCATAATTTAGTATTAGTTATTTCAGATCTACTACATTTATTATTCCTTATTTCATAAACATCTCTAATAACATGCAAAATATAATGACATGTGAATTTGAACATTTATGTAACAAAATATTATTCATATCATATATACAAAGAATGATTCTTAATAAGTACATGATATCCTTTTGTATCTAATAAAAATATGGAGATAATATTCACCACACAATCGGGCATTAAAACACAGTATGCCAAAATAACGCTGCAATGGGATAGTCGAATATCGTATTCATCAACAACTTTTACAGCTAGAGAATCTTCATTCCCAAAATGAAACTGCATCTCCCTATGATTCAACATCCTACTGACCTCAATCCCCTCAACAAATTACGGATATGAATAGGACAAGCAGAATCTAAAACCCATCCAGAACTAATGGATTCACAAGCCAAAGAGATATCAAAATTAGGGAAAATAAACATACCTGATGTCGAGGCCCTCTCTCGTCTGACGGAAGCAATGTAGTCTGGGCAGTTTCTCCTCTAGTGTTCAATTTTTCCACAGTGGTTGTACTTGTCCTCGGTGGCATTCTTGTTTGACTTGCCAGGCTTCGCTACCTTTCTTTTAGGAGGAATACTGAAATTTATCTTCTTTGCATTTTTTCTTCTCTGTCTTTCCCGATTTCGCAGATTGGGAAGAATAATAAGAAGAACTAAGCAAAAAGGACTTAACAATGAGTGTTGGTACACCCTTCTTAATATCCTTCTCTGTAGTCTGCAGCATCATATGCAGCTGACTGTAGGAACAATGAATATCGTGCATGTTGAAGTTCATGATAAACTAGGAATATGATGGTAAGAGTGAGCCTAAAATCATATTCAGGCCTAAAGTCTCATTATACTGGAAGTCACACCTCTTAAGTTGCTCGATGAGATCCATCATTGCAAGACATGTGGGCTCACTGGCTTACCATCAGCTAGTCGAGCGTGGAGATGCTCAACGGGAAAAAAGATATGAAAATTTACTCTTTGTGTTTGTAAATGGTCATTTAGCCTTTGTAAATTAGCCTTTGTGTTTGTAAATAGCCATTTGGCCTTTGTAAATTGGCCTTTATATTTGTAAATGGTCATTTGGCATTTATAAATTAGCCTTCATATTTGTAAAATGCCATTTGGCCTTTGTAAATTGCCCTTCTGTTTGCAAGGGGTGAATAGCATTACCTATAAATAAGAGATGCTTAGCACCTCAATCTTATGCTTCCTCCATAAATTTATCTCTTTGAGAATTTGTGAAGAGTCCTAGCTATTGTGTGTTTTATTTTTCAAGCTTTGTTATAATTTCTTTTTCTTTTTCAAATAAAATTATATGTGTTTTTATTCAAAGCATGAGTAGCTAATTCCATTTCGTTGGGGTAAATGGTGAAATGCTTAATATGAGAATATACTTATATTATAATATATGAATTATAATATGACGATTAATATTTAAATTGGGACTAATTATTGATAAACTTTGTTACCGCTTTTATGGCTGGTTTTATATATTTGGCATAATTGAGTACCTAACTGGACTTGATATAGACAAATATTGTCACCACCTATATGATTGGTTTTGTATGTTTTGGCATAATTAATTCCTGAAGTAAATTAAATGGGTAATAATGACAATTTATACATTATAAAGAGTAAGATTTTTTAAATTTGAAATATTAAAAGTGGATCCCCTAGCCCCAACATTTTAATTTATTGTTACATTCCAATTTAAAAATTGTTTAGCACTTCAATCAATTCACCCTTTTTATTTTTACTCGATTGTTATTTTATTTTATTAAATCTATTCCTTGTGGATCGACCTCAGACTTACCGAGTTATTTTATTACTTCCACACTCTTATACTTTGGAGTAAAAAACCACTTTGTTAGTATATCAGCGAGGAGTAGAGGGCACTTTCACGGCCATAGTCAAGGTGGGTCCTATTGAATGTGAAGTTGAGACGGTAATAAATATCCCTGATATATTAGCTTTGCTATTAGGAATGCCATGTTTCCATAAACTTGGAGGGGTGTCATCGACACTACACCAAATGATCAAGTTCCCGCATGAGGGGGAAACCATTACCATTGGGGGCTAATGCAGGTAATGTTGTAGCCGCTCTAGAAATACAACTGTTCACAAGGTTCCATGTAGCGACAATTTTTAAAGAGTAAGTAGACCCTAAAGTGTCTGAAACTATGGAGAGAATGAACTACAAGCCCGACACTGGACTAAGGGCATAAGGTCAAGGCACTAGAACATTGCCAGACTTCAAAGGACAGACAACTAGGAAATGGTTGGGATACTACTTAGAAAAAGAAATGGCGAAAGTGAAGGAGAATTGAAATAGATTAGAAGACTGTTTCGTAAAGGCAAAATATCAAGCGACTCCATAACCATATGAAGTCAACGGCTTCACTATGTCAGGCTTCAAAATCTTCGTTGATGTAGTAAATTGGGAGAGGAGTTTGATAATAGGAGAAAAAGAAAATGAAGAGAAGAGTAAGAAGCATTGGAAGACGAGCTCTTCAAGCTGGAATACTTGATGCTAGAGGACCCCGCTGTGGTCGAAGAGAAGGAAAACTATGAAGACATTTATGTACCTGAACTTTTTGATTGTAACCTTGCATTGAAAATTAATAAGATGACTGATTTTTCTTACTCCTTTGATAAATATCCTTTTAGCAAACATCATAACAAGCATGACATGAGCATATCAGACGTTAATTCAACTAAAACATGAGCATTTAATTTTGGTACATGTGAGAACCCAGATAATATACTTGTAGGCATTGCATTTTTACACATTAGCCCAATGATGAGTCTCGTATAGAGGCAACTACCTCTTTAGTCATGAAAGTCGCGGGAAACGGACGTTGGAAGGGTAAAGTTGGAAAATGGAATTTTCGTTGGATTTAACCTCGTTGCTTAGCTTCGGTTGCTTGTTGGACTTCCGTTTCAAAGCTCATCTTAGGCCCAAAACCCCCATAGACCACCTACCAAACCCAAACCAAACCCAAATACCCAAGTCAAACCAAGTCAAACCAAATCCATGCCCAAGGGAGAGTGATTCACGCCCAAATGCCTTCTAAATAAGTAAATGCATATTTATCACATGTTTAAATCAAATAAAATCCATTCCTAATTAGAAGAAATCAAATCAAATCCTTACCAAATCAAATCCAATCACAAATCCCAATTAGGAGATCTATTCTTTGTTAGACACCAATTAGGAGATTCTTTCCTAATCTAATAAGGAAAGTCTTCTCTCTTTGCCTATAAAAAGAGACCTTCACCCCCATTCACAACCCTAGCTCACATACCTCTCTCACACGTCCCAAGAACTCTCTCAAGCCTCCTTGTACGTCCAAGCATCCCATTGAAACCCCCATAGCCGCACCACCAAGCCAGGAAACCCTCCAAGGCCGCATATTCACCTCCCTTCACCAACACCACTCACGCCCAAGCCCTTCTCACAGCCTTCCATTGCTGAATTCCAGCCACCATTCACAGCCCTAAAACACACCAAAATAAGCCTCATTCACAGCCCTCAAGTGCCGCAAAACACCCCCCAAAAGCAGCTCCAATTGTGCGCCCAAAACAGTCCCAAAACACCCCTCACTGCACCTTGAACTGCTGTAATTTCATCCCCTGTTCTGGTCAGTTTTGGCTGCGACTTTAGCCCATAAAACAGCCCTAAAATCACCTAGAAACCACCCCAAAAATCCCATAAAGTCTCCCTAAAAAACCTTTAAAAACGCATCCCCCTAAGCCATCAAAATCACCCAAAACAGTCCGCTAAATCACCAAAACAGTGACCTGAAACGTAGCAGCGAAACAACAGCGAAACGGACTTGAAACAGCAGCCCGAGCATCAAAGCAGCGAGGAAAGACGTTGAGTAGAAAAATCGGAAAAGCATCGGATCAATCTCCCTTCCAACGGACGTGTAACGCCCTTTCTTAGACGACAAAAGAGGTTAGACCTGAGGGCACCCTTTTTACTTATCTTCTTTATTTTTGTTTATTTATTTTGATATATAATTGCATGAGAGTCGTTTGAGGCATGATGTGATTGTTGGATGAGCGGGATATGTGTTCCCTTTTGTGGTATATCGGATGGAAACCCGGACATAAATTCCATAGCTGATTCCGAATAGACGGTAGTATGGTCTGCACTCGGGATACAATGCCACGTACCACTTAAGATACACATATCTCGTCTCATCCAAATTTGTATTTGAGCATGTTATAGTCTTTAGGTTATTCGTTTATTATTTAAAGCATGGTATAATTTAGTTGTTATTTATTTGTTAAAGTATATTTAGGTTGTTCCTTATGCATATTATTAGTTTATGATGTGTTAGGATAATAATTTATACATGTTGATTTAATAGCTCAATATGCTCGTTGTGTTACATTGCGTGGAGTTATTTGAATGAAAGCATGATTAGATCTAAATATCCTTGAGCATGATTATTGAGTAGACTTGGTTGATTCATTGCACAAATCAAATCATCACAAGTTAATGAGTGGTATTTATATCACTTTTTCTTGCTCATTTGACCTAATATTTCGTATAGTTTCTCGAGTTTTATGAAAGTTTTGATGTGTTTTGTTGTTATTTTGCAGATAAATAAAGTTTGGAAAGCACTGGAGGCAATTTGGGGCAAAAACGGACAAAAATACGTCAATTGAAATATTTTGGTCTTTGGCGCGTCGCGACGCTGAAGTCTTTCGCGTCGCGACGCCCAGCCTGTGCCGAACCTGCTAAAGTGCGTCGTTTTACACGTGTCAAAATCTGATTGGTCAAAATTTGCTAACGTGCGTCGATCATGCTAACGTGCGCCGTGCCACGTGTCACCATCACAACGGTTCTGCTAACGTGCGCCGGACGCCACGTGTCAACATCCTATTCGACCAACCCAAGCGCGTGCCACGTGTCCTCTTCCTATTGGACCAAATAATCGATGAATCAGAGCACGCAACGTGTCACCATTCTATTAGACCGAATTTCCACCCAATCACAAGCTGACACGTGGCAGGATTTCATTGGACCGCATCGCCAGCCAACCAGAGCATGTCACAATTATTACAGCCGACAGCCGCGTGGTCAACGTACGCGTGGACTCCCATTACTGCACCTAGCGTCGCGACGCTAGTGCAATTCCAGCGTCGCGACGCTGGACCAAAATATGCCTATAAAAGGAGGCCGCCAGATTCATTTTTCTTCATGCTTTCCTTGGAGAATTCTTCTATATTATAGGAAGCATCTATTTTTGTATATATAATTATTATTTTAATTTATGTATTTTAATTTTCAGTAATAGTAGTTCTCTTCTTCTACATTTCTTTAATGTTTTGTAGTTAATTTTCTGCTGGGGATAAGGTGAAGCTTTTATTATTTTAATTTAGATTAATCTCCCTTAAATATAATATGGAAATTATAATTCAAAATATAAAAGATTACCGCCTTAATGGCTGGTTTTATTTATTTGACATAATGTGGCACCGCCTATATGGTTGGTCTTTAGGTGACAGGTAATTACCCTATATGGCTGGTTTATTTTCAAATACTATTACCGCCTTTATGGCTGGTCGGACTTAATTTGACTTAATAAAGAATACCGCCTTTATGGCTGGTCGGTAATATCATGTTTAATTTTTGTATTATATTAAGGGAGATATCTAAATTATAAATAGTAAAAGTGGATCCTCAACCCCCAGCATTTTATTTTTATTCTAGGGAAGTGATGAAACACAATACACACACTTAATAATTGATTTTCTTTTTATGGGTAGTTCTTTAGTTTGTTTATTGAGTCTTAAGCTTAATGCGTCTTGTTAACTGGCAATTAATAAGATGATGAGGTAAATCTAAAATGAACTAGACATAGGGATTTTAGGTTTCAGCCTTAGATTCAATAGCCCATGATCTTCCTTGAGGATAAATAACCCTTTAATAGATTTCCTTACAGGATAGGAATATACCTGTCGGGCGGGGGTAGCCATAATTGGAACTTAAACTTAATGAATTCAGGTAATGTGGTTGACATAGACATATGGTTCAATTGGGTTATACTGGGTATTTGCGTCTGACCATCGGAAGAGGCTTTTGCATTTTTCGTGTTCGAGGTTAGCAAACTGAATTAGTACACATAAATAAGAGAATCAATTCATCCTTTTAACATTATGGTGTGAGTCACGACCCTAGATCTTTTGAGTCTGTTTATTTTATTTTCCTTAGTATTTTTCTTTTGTTTATTTTATTTTTATTAAGCAATTCCACATTCAACCAATCAAAGCAATCAATTCCCTTCTCCCTATAATTAGATACATGTAAATAAATAGATTCAATAATTAATAACAACAGTAGGAATTAAGTCCTCGTGGGATCGATATTTTTATACGCTTGAACGATACGTGCGCTTGCGTTATACACGTGTGTTTGCACCGGTCACAAGTGACATAAGTAAGGGACCATTCCAAACCCAACGGTTTGAGGTCTTCCCTTGCGAGGGGTGAGTGCGGCCTTAAATCTTTGTCCCGGTTCACATCGGGTGGCGACTCCATGTTATTTCGTACTTCCCAACTAGGCTGCGAGCCTAGAACAGCGTCGCCCAGGTTCTGTTGTCTACAGTCTGGCGACTCCACTGGGGATCTAGAGAATCGGCCTCGAAATCATGTCTTGTGATGTATATAATTTGTGCATTAGTTGACCATTTCTATAGTGGGTTGAGGGGGTTAATCAAAGGCTTTGTTGAAGCTAGGTGATGGTTGGGTGTCTTACTTCACTCACTACCCTTCGGGAAAAGCTGTGAAGGCACCTAGATAAATCAATACTTGTAGCTCGTTGTGACAGACTAGTTTGGAGGACTCGTTGTTTATTCCTGACACCAAGCGATAAGAGCCTAAGGGGCTTTGGTACTTACGAGAGCCTCGTTCCACCCTCCCTCTGGGGAATCTACAATGGGAAATCCATTCGACAGTTAGTCACACGCCGTAACTCGTTGGCACGTACCGTAAGGTATAAAAATGGTGCACTCACTTGGTCGCTTGAACCCTTGAGTGGGGAGTCCTGGTTGTGGGCAAACCTTCATCAGCGAGAGCCTTTGTCCGCGCCCCGTGAACCCACTTGTGGAATTTAGCCATGAAAAACCGGTAGTTGTTTATTTTATGTTTGTGTATTGGACCACCGCCATTTGGATCCAGTTGGACCTTTTGTCAAAAGATGTGAACTTGTTGGGCCATTTAAACTGGGGCAAGTTTGTGTCCTTTGACAGGTGGGCCAAAAGCTTCTAAAATACCGTAAGCTGACTATACCGCTGGTAGGATAGCCGGAACTCAGGCTGAAATGCAAAGGCTCCGTGATCAGATAGAGTCTGTCACCCGTAAGATGAAGGGGAAGCATTAGGATCTACTAGATTGTGATTCAATGACTTTTGAGAAGCAGTTGCATGCGCAGTTCAAAATGCCTGACATCGCAAAGTTTAATGGGAATGGGGACCCGAGGGTCCATTTGCGACAATATGTCTTGATGATGAGTTCAGTTGGCCTATCTCAGCGCCAGGTTCAGAAAATGTTCGGGATGTCACTCGAGGGGGCACCTGTGGTCTGGTATCATAGCCTTGAGAAGAAGGTTAAAGAAGATTGGAGGGAGTTGGCTGATGCCTTCTTGAAGCAGTATGTGACTCACTTAGAGATCGACCTGTCGCTCCGCGACTTGGAGAATACTAAGTAGAAGCCTGAGGAAAGCTTTAAAGAGTATGTTGACCGCTGGAGAAGCCATCTCTTGAAGATGCAGACCAGGCCCTCGGAAAAAGATCAGATTAAGATGATCATCAAGGGGACTAAGCCCTCGATCTATGGTAAGCTGAGGAGAATGACCTCCATGATAGCAGATTTCTGACAATTGAGGGAAACTGTCATGGACATCGAGGAGGAAGAGGCCGAGAACAGAAAGTTCTATAGTCTAAACATGAGAACTATTGGAGGATCATCAGGTACTAAACCTGTCTCTGCTGAGGTGGCCACCGTCAGGAATCGGCGCTTTTCGAACCTAGGAAGACCCTTTTCTAAAGTGTTCGAGAAATTGCTAAGGCAAGGACTTCTCAAACCCATGGAACCACGACCACTTCCCAATCCCCTACCACCGCAGTATAACCTGCACCAATACTGTCACTTTCACCAGCAAAAAGGCCATGACACTGACAGTTGTGGTCGCCTCAAACATGAGATCCAAGACCTAATCGACTCCCGTAAAATCCCGACCCTGAAAAAGAACATCCAAACACTCACCGCAACCCTTTACCCAATTATCACTCCGTTCCCCCACCTACCTACATGATCAACTCTGGCCTGCCAGAAGACTTGTCCTCCGAACCTTGACCAAAGCCTTTTGCCTGGGTATCTGGGACAGAATAGTGAAGATGAGGCGGAGCAGGAGAAGGATTTCTGGGAAGACTTCTCAAGTGGTGGCGAGGAAGAGGAAGTGAAAGGCATGACCCGGAGTGGGCGCTTTTACAATGATACTGTTGAAAAGAGGAAGGAAGCGCTGACAGATGGCCGGGAAGTGGCTGAGAACGCTGAGCCTGCTGAAGGAGACGTAGTGCTGAGGCAATTGAAGAAGACCCGGGCACACTTAAGCATCTGGGAATTATTGTGTGCATCTGGAGAACACAGGCGGGCCATGGTGGAGGCTCTGAGCAAAATAGTCGTACCCGAGGATGCTAATCCGGCAATGTTTGTGGGGTCAGTGCAGAAAGAGGCTCTGCAGATAACCTTCTCTGATGAAGACCTCCCGGCTGAAGGGAGAAACCACAATAGGCCCCTCTTTATCCGAGCTGAGGTGAGAGGTAAGAGGACTTCGTGCGTAATGGTGGATGATGGCTCTTCCATCAATGTGTGCCCACTGAAGATTCTGGCAAGGCTGGGTATTAAGCCAACTGAGTTGAATCCTTCCAACATGACTATCAAAGCCTATGATGATAGCAAGCGAGGAGTCGAAGGTACTTTTGTCGCAATGGTCAAGGTTGGCCCAGTAGAGGATGAAGTTGAATTTACAGTGCTGGACATCCCAGCCACGTTTGCCTTATTGTTGGGAAGGCCTTGGTTTCACGGGCTTGGAGGGGTGCCCTCTACTCTACATCAGATGATTAAGTTCCCATATGAAGGGGAAATTGTCACCTACGAGCTGAAGCGGATAATGCTGTAGCCACCTTGGAAATACAACCTTTTACGAGGTTCCAAGTGTCACGACTTTTGAGGAGTGGGTGGATCCCAAGGTAGCCCGAATTATGGAGAAGATGAGATTTGAGCCAGGCCAAGGTTCGAGACTGCCGGATTTCAAGGGGCAGAATACTCGGAAGGGTTTGGGATACCGTTCTGATGAGGACAAGCCAAAAACCAAGAAGAAGGGGCTGAAGTTGATGGAATGCTTCGTCAAAGCATCGGGGTATCAAGGAGAGCCTGAACCTGTAGAAGTGAACGGGATTGTGGTGCCAGGGTTCGAGATCTTCCTGGACATGTTGGGATAAAATCCGCTGGTTGAAGAAATGAAGAATAAATAGTGGGAATAAGAACTTATGAAGCTTGAGACCCTAACACTCGAGGAAGAGAAGAAACCTGAGAAGGATTCTGTTGTAGAGGGAGAAATATCTGTAGAGGATGATGATATTTTCCTTCCAGAATTTTTTAAGTGTATTCCTTCTATTATTGGCAATAAAGACAATAATTTTGCTTACTTGACTGAGTCTCCACTTTCTGACTTTCATGACTTAAGCATATTCGATATCAACTCCGTCAAAACAGACGCATTCAACCTTGGTACGCCTGAGAGCCCCAAAGAAATCTTGATTGCGAATGAAGTTACCGCCGAAGAGCGGAAGAACTTAGAAGAGATATTGATTAAATATGCCAAAGTGTTTGCTTGGTCTTACGAAGACATGCCTGGGGTCGATCGAGGTATTGCCCAGCATGCGATACCAACATATCCGAATATGAAGCCTGTGAAACAAAAGCTCCGACGGATGAGACCCGAATGGGCCGAGAAGGTCAGGGAGGAGGTTAAGAAGCAAATAGATGTGGGATTCCTGGAAGTAGTGAAATACCCCGAGTGGTTGGCCAACATCGTGCCTGTGCCGAAGAAAGATGGCAAAGTCAGAATGTGTGTTGACTATAGAGATCTTAACAAGGCATGCCCAAAGGATGACTTTCCTTTACCGCATATAGATGTGCTTGTAGATAGTGCGGCGTTGTCTGCCATGTACTCATTTGCGGATGGGTTCTCAGGATACAACCAAGTGCTCATGGCCGAAGGAGATAAGCACAAGACCGCCTTCGTTACAGAATGGGGTACTTACTGCTACAAGGTGATGCCATTTGGGCTTAAGAATGCCGGAGCCACTTATCAGCGGATGGCCACTACTTTGTTTCATGACCTGATGCATAAGGAAATTGAGGTATACGTAGATGACATGATGGTCAAGTCAGAGACAAGAGACGGGCATATAGAAGCGTTGGAAAAGTTCCTTGAACGAGTGGACAAGTACAACTTGCGGTTGAATCCTAAGAAGTGTGTATTCGGAGTAACGTCGGGTAAACTACTCGGCCACACAGTGGGAATGGGTGGAATAGAAGTGGATCCTGAAAAGATCAAGGCTATTACAGAAATGCCGGCACCAAAGACAGAGAAAGAAGTCAGAGCCTTCCTAGGGAAAATCCAGTATATTAGTCGGTTCATTGCCAAGCTGACGTCAGTATGTGAGCCCATCTTCAAGTTGTTGAGGAAAGATCAGCCGGTAAAGTGGAACGAGCAGTGTCAGGAAGCATTTGACAGAATAAGGGAATATTTGGTGAAACCTCCCGTTCTGAGACCTCCGAAACAGGGCAGACCTTTGGTGCTTTATTTGGCTATTGAACCCGAAGCGCTGGGGCGATGATGGTACAAGCCGATGAGACAGGAGTAGAGCACGCCATCTACTACCTCAGTAAAAAGCTGCTTCAGTACGAAGCTCGCTATCAGGAAGTGGAGAAGATTTGTCTGGCAGTAGTATGGGCGTCCAGGAAATTACGCCACTATTTCCAGTCTTACAAGATCCAAGTGGTCGCAAAGGAGAATCCATTGAAGTACATGCATTCAGTGCCTTCACTGGTTAGAAAATTGGGCAGATGGTTGGTACTGCTGACAGAATTTGATATTGAGTATCTCACTTCCAAGGTGATTAAAGGACGAGCCGTGGCAGAGTTCTTGGCATTGCAACCTGTCGAAGGGGATCAGTACAATTTGAGTTCCCCGACGAAGAAATCCAAGCTATAGCAGTCCAAGGATGGAAGATGTATTTTGACGGAGCAGTGAACTGCAAAGGAGCCGGAATCGGAATCATAATAGTAACCCCGGGGAGAGACTTTGCCTATGGCCAAAAGGCTAACATTCGGAGTAACTAATAACATGGCTGAATATGAAGCATGTGCATTTGGGTTGACTGCATTGACAGCCTTGAGAGCTACAAACGTGGAGGTTTATGGAGACTCGATGTTGGTGATCCGACAGATGCAAGGAGAATGGGAGTTAAAGGAAGAACGGTTGAAGCCGTACTTATTCCACCTCAGAAACCTAGCACAGGCTATCCCTAACTGCAAATTTCAGCACTTGCCTCGGGAAGAAAATCAGATGGCAGATGCATTGGCGACGCTAGCCGCAACCTGGGAGAATCCAGAGAAATTGGTGATGAGACCACTGTGTTGACGACGGCGAGTAAGCCTGTTTATGAGATAGAGAGGTATTGGAAGTAGAGGTTGATGATGGGAAACCTTGGTATCATGATATTCAGAGGTATATGGAACATGGGGAATTCCCAGAGGAAGCGAGCAGAAAAGACCGAATAGCCATTCAGAAGTTGGCTGCTCAGTATGTGAGTTGAAGGGAGAACTCTACAAGAGGCAGGCCAATGGTATTCAGCTGAAATGTTTGAGAAAGGAAGAAGCTCAGAAGATAATGGAAGAAGTGCATGCTGGTGTCTGTGGACCGCATATGAACGGATTGAACTTGTCCCGCAAGATTGTGAGACAAGGCTTTTACTGGTCAACCATGGAAGCTGACTGCGCGAAACTGGTGAAACACTGTCATGATTGTCAAACGCATGGGAATTTGAATCATTTTCCGCACACAGAGTTGCACGGGTTGTCAGAACCATGGCCTTTCTCAGCTTGGGAATTGATATGATGGAGAGATTCGGCCGAATGCGTCGAACGGACATCGCTTTATAGTGGTGGCAGTGGACTACTTCTCGAAATGGGTAGAAGCCGAGTCATTCCGCAATGTTACGGCAAAGCAGATGGCTAAGTTCATAGCCGAAACTCATATGCCGATATGGTATGCCGCATCACGTGGTACGGACAACGGAGTCCAATTTCAGGGAGAAACCAAAGCGATGCTACAGAAATGGGATAGGTCATCATAAGTCTTCACCATACAGGCCGCAAGCTAATGGAGGGTTGAGGCAGCCAACAAGACGATAAAGACGATTCTGGCGAAGATGACAGAGAATTACAAAGATTGGGCTGATAAGCTACCATATGCCCTGTGGGGGTACAGAACATCTGTAAGGACAGCAACAGAGCTACGCCTTACTCTTTGGTCTATGGAATGGAAGCGGTATTGCCGGTGGAAGTTGAAATACAGTCCATGCGGGTATTAGCAGAAGCAGAGTTGCCTGAACAAGAATGGACCTCGCAGAGGTTTGAGCAGTTAGCATTGATGGATGAGAAGAGGATGAAGTCCTTGCATCACATGCAGATATATCAGAAGAGGTTGGCCCGAGCATTTAATAAGAAGGTGCGTCCTACCAAGATCAAGAAAGGTGATCTGGTACTTAAGCAGTCGAAGCCGTCGACGACAGACCCAAGAGGGAAGTTCAGACCAAATTGGGAAGGACCATACATTGTTCAGAAGGTAATGGGAAATGGAGCAGTGAGACTGTCGGACTTGGAAGGGAATGAGTTCACCGAGCCGATCAATGTTGACAGATTGAAGTTGTATTTTGCCTGAGGGACAGAAGACTGAATAGTCACCGCAGAAGACCTAACCCAACGGGATAAGGAGAACTCATGCATGCATGCACACATATAACCCATTATTGCATTCCTTTTTTTTTGCGTGTTTTGTGTTTTGTTTTATATTCACAGGTATCGAAGAAGAAAAGAGAAAGCGGCAAAGACAAGCCAATCAGAAACAGCGAAAGCACTGTATTGAATTTGGGTAGAAATCCTAGGGCTGAGGTCCACATCGTGTTAAGATTCAGATGGTGATCTGAGGGTTGAGGCCCATTTTGAGTTTGAATTTCGGGTCTGGATCCCGGGGGCGAAGCCCACATGGTCAGCAGTAGAAGGAAGAATTCCTTTGAGTGAGTGAGTAAGTGAGTGAAAAAAAAAAGAGTGAGAGAGAAGTTTTTGATGGTTAAACATATGTCCGGTGATGACATTGTGTGCTGTAGGGAGAAGCCTTAGAAACGAGAAGTGCGAGACGTGCTCTTGTCTGGTATTCTGAATGGATTGATCTTTGCTAGACTCATGAAGCACTTGATAAAAGGTATCTCAACAGTAGAAGCCCGAGCGGTTGATGAGATGACTAGCTGAAGAGATGGTGGATCGATGAATGACCGTTTGCTTGGGTGTCCACCCTGGTTTACGTACGCTACGATACATGATATGGTTGGAAATAAAGAAAGACAGTCTCTGCGATTACAAGAAAAGAAAAAAAACCGCCTATAACCGATAAGCGTGAAGCTACCCATGGGCGAGTATTAGGACCACCATGAGGAGAAATGCTACCTTAAAGGGTAGGTGAGTCAAAAGAAAAAAAAAAGAAAGAAAGAAAGAAAGAAAAGAAAAGAAAAAAAAAGAAAAAAAAAAAAGAATGAAAAGAAAGAGACAAAAGCAAAATAAAGAAGACCATATCATGTTGAGTATGCCGAAGTAATCACAGAATGTGACCTAGACATCCAGGTTGGTTAGACCCATCAGTCCGATTCTCCGACGCGAAATCATCAAGTTGGCTTGCTTAAGGAATAAGCTGCAAAAGAGCCTTTGCACACACTCACTAGGAGTCTAGTTTAGATCACCTGTTCAGATGATCGGGTTTTAGTATATCGAGTACTTTGAAGGTTCTCGGGTTTTGACATGAAGCATTCGTTGAGGACGAAAATATGTTTAGCTACCAAGGCTATCTCGAGGAGAAGCAATACAATAGTTGGAAATATAAACGTCAGTATCTGTTTGAGGGCGAGGCCCACATCAGTTCGGGGCGAGGCCCACATCAGTATCAGTTTTGGGGCGAGGCCCATAATCAGTATCAGTCTGGGGGCGAGGCCCATATCAGTATCAGTTCAGGGCGAGGTCCCTATTGTCAGCGGTATTGGGTCGAGATGCGTGCCCCCGTTGTCGTTTGTAGTTCCGGGTCGAGATGCGTACCCAGGGTCGAGGTGCCCACTACATCATCATATTCAGGGCGAGGTCCCTATTGTCAGCGGTATTGGGTCGAGATGCGTGCCCAGGGTCGAGATGCGTGCCCCCGTTGTCGGTTGTAGTTTCGGGTCGAGATGCGTACCCAGGGTCGAGGTGCCCACTACATCATCATATTCAGGGCGAGGTCCCTATTGTCAGCGGTATTGGGTCGAGATGCGTGCCCAGGGTCGAGATGCGTGCCCCCGTTGTCGTTTGTAGTTCCGGGTCGAGATGCGTACCCAGGGTCGAGGTGCCCACTACATCATCATATTCAGGGCGAGGTCCCTATTGTCAGCGGTATTGGGTCGAGATGCGTGCCCAGGGTCGAGATGCGTGCCCCCATTGTCGGTTGTAGTTACGGGTCGAGATGCGTACCCAGG
This sequence comes from Zanthoxylum bungeanum, assembly GCA_019454045.1. Taxonomy (NCBI): domain Eukaryota; kingdom Viridiplantae; phylum Streptophyta; class Magnoliopsida; order Sapindales; family Rutaceae; genus Zanthoxylum; species Zanthoxylum bungeanum. The sequence goes on from SKCR01045274.1 coordinate 45,391, forward strand.
GTCGAGGTGCCCCCGTTGTCATTAGCAGTTCCGGGATACGTCCCAGGGTCAAGGTGCCCATCGCACAATCAACTCAGTTTGAAGCAGGAGGCAAACCAGGTGGCAGCTGGCGAGCCAGGTAAGTGAAAATGCATTGCATGTACTTTGATAGGATTGTCATTGTCACACACTGTACAAGTCCCATAAAAGTGGGGGCGACTGTAGGCATTGCATTTTTTCACATTAGCCCAATGATAAGTCTCGTATGGAGGCAACTACCTCTTTAGTCATGAAAGTCGCGGGAAACGGACGTTGGAAGGGTAAAGTTGGAAAATGGAATTTTCGTTGGATTTAACCTCGTTGTTTAGCTTCGGTTGCTTGTTGGACTTCCGTTTCAAAGCTCATCTTAGGCCCAAAACCCCCATAGACACCTACCAAACCCAAACCAAACCCAAATACCCAAGTCAAACCAAGTCAAACCAAATCCATGCCCAAGGGAGAGTGATTCACGCCCAAATGCCTTCTAAATAGGTAAATGCATATTTATCACATGTTTAAATCAAATAAAATCCATTCCTAATTAGAAGAAATCAAATCAAATCCTTACCAAATCAAATCCAATCACAAATCCCAATTAGGAGATCTATTCCTTGTTAGACACCAATTAGGAGATTCTTTCCTAATCTAATAAGGAAAGTCTTCTCTCTTTGCCTATAAAAAGAGACCTTCACCCCCATTCAAACCCTAGCTCACATACCTCTCTCACACGTCCCAAGCACTCTCTCAAGCCTCCTTGCACGCCCAAGCATCCCATTGAAACCCCCATTGCCGCACCACCAAAGCAGGAACCCTCAAAGGCCGCATATTCACTCCCTCACCAACACCACTCACGCCCAAGCCCTTCTCACAGCCTTCCATTGCCGAATTCCAGCCACCATTCACAGCCCTAAAACACACCAAAATAAGCCTCATTCACAGCCCTCAAGTGCGCAAAACACCCCCAAAAACAGCTCCAATTGTGCGCCCAAAACAGTCCCAAAAACCCCTCACTGCACCTTGAACTGCCGCAATTCATCCCCTTTTCTGGTCAGTTTTGGCTGCGACTTAGCCATAAAACAGCCCTAAAATCACCTAGAAACCACCCCAAAAATCCCATAAAGTCCCCTAAAAACCTTAAAAACGCAACCCCTAAGCCTCAAAATCACCCAAAACAGTCCACTAAATCACCAAAACAGTGACCTGAAACGTAGCAGCAAAACAACAGCGAAACGGACTTGAAACAGCAGCCCGAGCATCAAAGCAGCGAGGAAAGACGTTGAGTAGACAAATCGGAAAAGCATCGGATCAATCTCCCTTCCAACGGACGTGTAACGCCCTTTCTTAGACGACAAAAGAGGTTAGACCTGAGGGCACCCTTTTACTTATCTTCTTTATTTTTGTTTATTTATTTTGATATAATTGCATGAGAGTCGTTTGAGGCATGATGTGATTGTTGGATGAGCGGGATATGTGTTCCCTTTGTGGTATATCGGATGGAAACCCGGACATAAATTCCATAGCCGATTCCGAATGGACGGTAGTATGGTCTGCACTCGGGATACAATGCCACGTACCACTTAAGATACACATATCTCGTCTCATCCAAATTTGTATTTGAGCATGTTATAGTCTTTAGGTTATTCGTTTATTATTTAAAGCATGGTATAATTTAGTTGTTATTTATTTGTTAAAGCATATTTAGGTTGTTCCTTATGCATATTATTAGTTTATGATGTGTTAGGATAATATTTATACATGTTGATTTAATAGCTCAATATGCTCGTTGTGTTACATTGCGTGGAGTTATTTGAATGAAAGCATGATTAGATCTAAGTATCCTTGAGCATGATTATTGAGTAGACTTGGTTGATTCATTGCACAAATCATATCATCACAAGTGACATAAGTAAGGGACCATTCCGAACCCAACGGTTTGAGGTCTTCCCTTGCGAGGGGTGAGTGCGGCCTTAAATCTTTGTCCCGGTTCACACCGGGTGGCGACTCCTTGTTATTTTGTACTTCCCAACTAGGCCGCGAGCCTAGAACAGCGTCACCCAGGTTCTGTTGTCTACAATACTAATTGTAAGTGAGGTTACCCTTGACGAGAGGAAATAATTAGAGAACCTGTTAAAACATATGCAAAAGTATTTTCTTAGATATGTCAGGAGTGGATAGAAGCATAGCACAACACATAATACCGACATACCCAAATATGAGACCCGTAAAGCAAAAATTTCAAAAGATAAGGCTAGAATGGGTTGAGAAGATTATGGAAGTGGTGAAGACACATGTAGAGGTAGGCTTCTTAGAAGTAGTATCGTACCCAGAATGGTTAGAAACATGGTACTGGTTCCAAAGAAAGATGGAATGGTTAGGATGTGTGTAGACTGTATAGATGTTCTAGTAGACGACGTCGCCCTGTCAACCATGTGTTCATTCACATATGGATTTTCTGGGTACAACCAAATATTTATGGTAGAATAGAAGATAAGTATAAGATGACTTTTTTCATGGAATGGGGAACTTATTGCTACAAAGTAATGTCCTTGGGACAAAAGAATACATTAGATACTTATAAAAGGATGGCCACAATCATATTTCATCAATTGATGCATAAGGAATTCAAAGTATATGTGGATGAAATGATGGTCAAGTCAAAAACTCGATGATGGCACTTTGTCGCGCTAGAGAATTCCTTCAAACAGTGGATAGGAACAATCTCGGGCTAAACCCCCAGAAGTGTGTATTCAAGGTTATGTCAGAAAACTTGTTGGGACATACGGTAGACCCTCAGGGAATATAAGTGGATCTAGGAAATGTCAAGGAATTAATAGAGATGCGCGTACCCAAGACGAATAATGAAGTAAGAGGTTTTTGGGAAAAATACAATACATCAGTTGGTTCATCGCCAAGCTAACGTCGGTATGTTAACTGATATTCAAGCTACTCATGAAGGATCAGCATGTGGAGTGGAATGAGCAATGCCAAAAGGCCTTTGAAAAGATAAGAAGATATTTGACCAATCCACCAGTCTTAAAACCTCATAGGCTTTGAAATATGCCTATGAGGTCTTAAGACTGTTTGATTGGTCAAATATGCATATTTGATTGATATATATATATATATATATATACACACACACACACACATACTAAGAATGAAATCTATCTTAGAATAGTCATATAGTAATACTGGACACTGAGTAGTCCTACATTGAGATAATATTACTACTATAAACTATTCTTAAAGCAAAATATTCTCAGTCATAGGTCTTGAAATACGGTCAAATTTCTATAACCTAAAAGACTAGCATATGTCGTATATTGGAATTGGAGTTCCAATAGTTTAATCCAATGTACTATGAGCATTAGAAGCTCTTATAGACATATGGATATTCGTTCGAGCGAATACTGAATGACACACATGTGATTCCTAATAGTTAGAAGTACACGCCACCGTCAATAGGAATATCCTCGAGTCGAGTAGCATATGTGATCTTTTGACTACATGATAACATTGATTTTATGTGTGATCCTCTACACTTTGATTCCATTTTGTTGGGGTGGATGTGGGACTCATAGGGTCAGATCGGTGCCTCGCGCAGCGAAAGTGGTCTAACCCATAGATATCAAGTATGAGTGTATTTTTTAAAAATTTAATGGAATACTATATTCTACTACGAGTACGTAGGAAAATATCACGGCTGAATCGAAGTCCAGAAACTCAAAATTGGAAGAAAATAAGTTTTAGGAATTTTGGACATGTTGACATGAGATGTGCGCCTCAGAAACTTGACGGTGTAATCTATGTTTCCTAAGCACAACGCAGATAGCCTACGACGGAAGGATTGTTAAACATATGTGATTATCTCGACTTGGATAGTTCATAAAGGTCGTTCGTGTTCTTAGTAAATTCAGTGGTGGCTGAATTACGTACATATAAGCTAGGCTTATATGACGAACGTGTCTGGACTTAGAGAGTCCCATAATGTAAACTTTACTCGTTTAGCACTTGGGTAGCCAATAATTATCGATAATAAATAATATTTGATATTATAATTATCAACTAAAATAATTAAGTGTTATTGGATAACATTAATTATTTACTTTGACCCAACTGGATTAATTGGATTAATCCAAAATCACACAAGGGCTTTGTTGCAATTTCATAAATATCTCTACCATTGAGGATATTTTGGTAATTACAAATATGTAATAATATATGTATTTGGCTTGATTGGACTAAATCAAATTGGTAGACATTGAACTAATCCATTGATAAAATTTTATCTTGATTTAATTGGATTAAATCAAAGTGGTAGAAAAAGGTGATTAGTGGAACTTAATTATACATATTTGGAAAAATTGGATTAAACCCATATAAAACTTGATTAGAACTTTTATTAATTAAAAATTACATAAGTTTTGCTATAAAAGACAAACTTGAGTAAATTTTTAGTCAAGGTAAAAATAAACTAAAACAAGCATTAAGCAAAAGAAAGAAATATTAGCCTAAGTAAAGTTTTTGTGGTAGAAGCATTGGAGGCTATCTACAACAATAAGGAGAAGAAGATTTGATCTTCAAATCAAGTTTTCTACCTTTGTAAGTTCTCTACAAAAACAAGGAGAAGAAGATTAGATCTTTGTATCAAGCTTGCTAACTTTGGAAGTTCTCTACAATATTTTAACAAGGAGGAGAAGATTGGATCTTTAAATCAAGCTTGCTAAGTAAGTTTGATCTTCTCTAAAGGTATATTTTCATTAGTGATTTGTTATCATTCATGAAATATATTGTAACATCCCCAATTTGAGAGATGCTACCGGCATGGAATAGGCCGTACTATCCCCAAAAGCCTATGAATTTCTAATTATAACCAACACTAAAACTCTATCCTTAAACAAAATTTCATATATGGGACCATTGTCCAGATCCATAACATAGATTGTAAAACAATTCACAATCAAATGAATAATCAAGATTACTTATCTTAACAACTCTATACATGAATACTATAAACAACTTTATTATACAAATATCTGAAACTGGACTTTACTTGACTTGACTAAACTCTATCTCTGATTTGACCTGGTGGACCGAACACCCTAGTGATTGCCATCAGAATCCATCTGTCCGAGCTCATCCTCTGAGTAACCTGCAAAATAAAAAACTGGGAGTGGGGGGAGGTTAGATTGTTTGAACGATCTAAGTGATTAGAAAATTAATACAAAAATTGATGAGCTTTTATGAAAACTCTTGGTTCTAAAACTGAAAATGTTATTAGAAAACCATCTTTTTCTGAAAACTCTTTTCTTATCTGAATACACTACTTTTTCTGTAAAACTTTTCTGAAAAATATTTTCAGTCTGCATAACTCTGAGTCCTTCTAAAAACACAATTTTCTTTCTAAAACTCTTCTATAAAACTTTCATTTCTGACAACACCATCTCTGAAAATCATTTCTTTGAAAACCTGTCACTGGAATCTGTTTCTGAAAAACATGATGCACGGGGGCGTTACGTATCACCATCCCCATACGCCTAACTAGTGGTCTTGAGGTGTTACATATTGTCGTCCCCCAAGCCACTGAACTAGAGCCAGGAGGGCCGATATATGCTATTTCCTGACCCCCAAACAAGGATCTAGGGGCATCTGTCATCCCTAAACCTGAACTAGGATCTGGGGGCATTACATATCTCCGTCCCCCCAGCCCGCTACATGTGCACATGTCTATCCGTCAATTCCATAAGTCAGTGTTGAGGTGGGTTTTTTCCCCATCCCTCCAAAATCACAAATCATGCTTTTAAATCTCTCTTTCATGAAATAACTGTTATAAAATACGCTAACACAATAGGTGCGTAAAATTAAGTCTTTAAAATAATGTAAACGAAAAATCAATTTAGAAAGAGAGTGTCCACTCACAAATTTGGAATCTGGCTGGTATTGTTTAATGTGTCGAAAAAACCTACGAATCCTGGGATGATCTATAATTGATAAACTTGATTAGAAAATGAATTGAGGAATACGTTACGGAATTAGGCTAAATTTATCTATTCAAGTACTTGCTATCACGTCAAGGTATATCGCACGTGTATCATGATGTAATGTATGTATGTGAGTTGATACGAGACTCTTAGGGTAGCCTCTATTATGCTAGGGTGAAACTGAAATGAACTAAAATTGGTTTGGGGAAATCCTAATCACACTTCGTGATGCTACACTTAGGTCTTCGCGACGCTCACTCATGCTGATAAACCAATAAGCATTCTCTATATATGCGTCATGACGTAAGTCATCGGGCATCACGATGCTCACATTATAGAAACGAAACTGTACCAATTTCCCAGTATGTGTCACAATATTGTCCTTTTAGCATCGCAACGCTCACAATCCAGAAACTAATATGTACAAATTTCCTAGTGTCTGTCGCGACGCAAGGGTTGCACGTCGTGACACAAGCTTGTTTTTCAGGATCCAACACTTGCTTCTTAAAGTCTATCTTACCCAAATGCATCCCCAACTCCCCCATAATATAATTATACATAAACAATCCTTTAACTTCAATATTCAAGTATGTTAAAGTAACACTATATCACCAATTCAACTCATAATCTCATAACTCCAACTTAGCTCAACATCTATGATTTCAATACTTGGGCATTTCTCAATCCATTCCATTTCCATACTCATCTCCTCACTAAATGCAATTCCTAATATGCCACTAATACCATCATAACTTCATACCATCAAGATTTCATAATTAAAAATTTGGGTCAAAATTCGTTACCTTAATTTGCTTGATTTTTCTTCATCTTCCAAGCTTTCACCGGTTGAAAATCTTCCTCCTAGCTTGATATGTGAGGGTTTGATACTTGTCTCCTCTTCATTTCTTCTTTTTTATTCCTCTCTTTCTTTTTCTTTCTTTCTCATTCTTTCTCCTCTCTCAAGTTTCTCTCTTCTCCATATTCTTATGGATGCTTGAATAGTAGTCATATTTATACTAGGTCTTAATTGAATAATAAGTAATGTTTTAAATTTTTAAGGAAAACCAGAATTTTGAAGAAAAATGTAGAGTTCTCTAGATAGGTCCGCATGTACTAATCATCCGAATTTTGGAGTTACATTTTTTACCTACTTCTAGTTCGAATTTGGAAAATTATTCAATACGCAAGTTGTAGGTCTCGATCGTATCTTTCTGACGATATAAAGTTCATAAGAATCGGAGTATGTATGAGAAAGTTATAGCTAAAATACCATGAGTTATCCAGAGTAAAACATCCTACCATCTCATATCGGAATCTCGAAGAATTTACCGATTGCCCCCAAGTTTATTCCATGAGTGTATAAGTGTTCAAGCATAATTTATATTATGTAACACTCATCCATAATGTAACAGTAGTTGAGACTACCGGTCATTTCAAATTCGTCGATTCATCTTGGTTAGAGGATATCGTGTGTTTATGCTATTCTTATCTTTCTTACCCTTCTTTCTGCTCTTCTATTCGAAACTTAATATTAAACCTCTGTAAACTCTTATCATGCTTGCTCGTGGGCCTTAGTGAACTCTTACTTAGTACATTACACTTACCGTCATACTACAACTCACTCTATGCACTCCGAAAATCTCACTTCTAAACCTCTAGTAATATTCAACATTCTTTATTTCAACTATTTTTATGAGCTATCCACTCTAAAATTATACTATATTTGTGGCCTGTCGTCACACTCATCTTAGTTCCATTCTGATCTGAAACGTCTTATATCTCTTTCCATGACAACAATAACTTCTAAATATCCTTAGGGACTTATGTTATTATTCATGTTTAAAGTATCATTATTGTACTTTGTACTATAGCGAATAACCTTCGCTTTCCTTGACTTGTGTATCCCTCTGGTTCTTCGGGTACTCTTTATAATATAATCACTTTAATGACCTTATAAGATATATCTTTCTAGATATTTCCTTAGCTCCACATACTAGATCTTATTCTAGCATTCATTATCATATCTTAACTAACTATTTGATCTTTTTCTCATTATTAAGTCTTTCTGCTTATAAGCTTCTTCTTTCGAGTTCTCACATATTTAACTATCTATGGGTTTAGAACTTCATAACTTATAGCTAACTTCTTCATGTACCCTAGCTGTCAATCGATGACTCCCATACTTAGTAGCTTATCTAGCGATCCTTGTCGATTGTTTAAAGAATTTTGGGACAAGGTATCTATGTTAAGCCTGACTTTATGCATATCTATGCCTAAACTATGTTCTTTATTATTAACGTTGGCACTAGTGATTCTGTCACAGTCTATGTTCGTACTATTTTTCACCTTTAATTTTCATTACTGCTATAAATCTGGTTAGCTTTCCTTTACAATGGTTTGTTCCCTTAGCCTGATTGTACTTAAGAGTATCCTATTTTCGGTTGTTCCCAAAGTTTTATTTTGGTCAGGTATTGTCTTCATCTCATTGATGTCCTTATACCTAATTTCTTTGGTCATCTCAATGTTATACCTCAATAAATCTGTTCCAGGTCTTACTTCACCTTGTTTCTAGCTAGGTATATTGCATGGGATCTTATGGGTTATACTTGCTATTTTCTTTCCGTTTCCTTTCTGATGGAATTCTAGTCTTATCCCAACGCTGAGAAAGCTTGCTATTTTGTAATACTGCTGATCTTAATCATCAAAAGTTTATCTTGTGATTTACGTACCTTTACCATTGTTTATTTGATGTCTTTTTTTTTCTATCTTCATTTAACCTCAGTAGTTCCATCTCCATACATTTTTCTTATTGCCCTTTTTGTCTTCTTTCATGCTCTACTTTATACCTAGAACTCTTATGGTCTATGTCATTGTCTCATTATCCGAATGATATCATGTTCTACATGTCCCTAGTCAAATGTGACACTAGTTCTTGCATATATTGTTATTGCTTAACTACTATTTTCCCTCTTCATCATTTCATCTAGACAGCTTCTCTCATGAATCTTCTATTTAGAGCTATTTTCCTCTTATATCTTGCCCTTGTACTAAATCTGAAGGTTTTTATGTTTCAGTCTTCTTCTCTACTACGCATTCATTTGTTTCTGGAAATATCTTGAGACGATTATCTAGGTTCGTACTTGCTGCTATTGTATAAAGAGGGTTGGGAGGGTAGGGCTTGGTCCCAAAACCTTTCCAATTATGCTGACCTCACTAACTACCTGTGCCATACTTGCGCGTCTCACTATCTATAAGCCTGGGACTCTCGTGTTTACTAGTGTCGGCTTCTGCTAAATATTTTCTGAAATTGTCTCCAGTTTTCTTCTCTCTTGATTCGCTTCCTGATTATCAATCATACTATCTCTTATCATGAACCTTCTCTAGAGTCATGCTCTCTAAATACTTCATCATGTTGCCTCTATACTCCTTACTAGTCTATGTTTCTTAACTATCTTAAGTCTTGATTCTCTCTCAGAGTCTTACTATACTACATCTGTTATCCCTTCTTATTAAGTTTACTCCATTATGTAGAATTCCTTCTCATCTTAGTTCCTTGAACTCCTTACATCTTTATTCTCCTGAAAAACTTCACCAACTTCGATGGCTATGACATCTCTACTAAATCCTTGCATCTAGTTTCTCCCACTCAACACATTAAGACTCTTTATGAGTTATAAACTATATTCCCGAGAATCGTTCTTTCTGGTCCATTTACACTTTTGAGTCTTTTCTCCCTTAAGGGTTTCCACTGGTAGTGTATGCTTGCTTATCTTGGTTTAGATCGGGTTCTTATTTGTCCGACCTTAGAAGTCTTTTAATCTTTTCTGGGTAGACCATCCTTCTAAATTCACTACTTCTGTCTTAGAATATTAACATCATGCGAACTGAGTTTCTGTAAGTTTATCTCTTCTATGCTGACACAGGCTGGGACAATCATTATACGTCTCTACGTGTGTCGTCATTTCTTGTTCTGGTATTCTATGTCTTGATGGAGCCGAATACTCATGTAAAGTAGGTATGAGATAAACTCATGTAAGACAACTTCCTCAACCAATATTACGAATGGATGATAATCTGGGTAGCTTAGGGTCGCATTCGTGTCGGGTCGCTTGGGATAAGATAACTAATCACCTCCGCTTATGACCTCTATTAGTTTGCTTGCAGGTCTGGGTTTGGGGCTCGTAATCTCTTCTCCCTTTTTGACATTTCAGATCTATCGGGACTCCCATGTCTAATTCTGATTTCTTACCTCTCTTATGATTCTGACTATCCTTTGCTATTCGGAGGGCCTGCCATCTATACGGGTTATTCAAAGGCTAATGATCTAGCTTGAAGGAACTTTCTAAATAATGAAGGAATCTTACAAAGGAGAAGAGACCTTACATGGGTCTATTTGGCACTTTTACTCTTACTCGGGTTTGCTATGTTCCTTTTTACTGCTATAAGTTCTAGTGTTCTCTTTATCATTTACTTCTATATTGCTCCCACTTACTATCTCTGGTTACTTGAGCATCTATGTATCATTCCTTACTTTTCTTTCTAGCTTTCTTTTTATCTTTCTACTTTCTTGGGTCAATATCTTTAGAATTTTACTACCTATCTTCATAACTTGCCTTGTGACATTTCGAAAAATAACCAAAGTAACTACGAAAGGAATTTCAAATAATACAGTTACTTCATAGGAATGATATTCAAATAGTTCAAGAATTCTTACTAACCTGCCTATAGAACTTTTAGGACGTACTCGAGGATCGAATACTGAAGAGGTAGTGCCTCACGTAATAGTACCCTGGGCATACTACGTATACAAGACCCCGATACTCTACCCACTGCAGTCACTGACTCCCTAGACCATCATCTGATACCATCTTTATAGAATCTCCAATCCGAGAGATACTACTGGCAGGGAATAGGCCGTACAATCCCCCTAAGCCTTTGACTTTCTAATTATGGCCAATATTAAAACTCTATCCTCAAACAAAATTTCATATATGGGACCATTGGCCGGATCCATAATATAGATTTTAAAACAGTTCATAGACAAATGAATACTCAACATTACTTATTTTAACAACTCTATACATGAATACTATAAACAACTTTATTATACAAATATCTGAAACTGGACTTGACTTGATTGAACTATATCTCTGATTTGACCTGGTGGACCGAACATCCTAGTGACTGCCATCAGTATCCATCCTCCCGACCTCGTCCTCTGAGTAACCTGCAAAACAATGAAACTGGGAGTGGGGGGGAGGTTAGATCATTTGAACGATCTAAGTGAGTGGAAAATTAAAACAAAAATTATGAGCTTTTATGAAAACTCTTGGTTCTAAAATCGAAACTGTCACCAGAAAATCATCTATTTTTGAAAACTCTTTTTTTTTTTTATCTGGATACACTACTTTTTCTGTAAAAGTTTTATGAGAAAAGCTTTTCTGTCTGCATAACTCTGAGTCCTTCTGAAAACTAAATTTTCTTTCTAAAACTCTTTATAAAACTTT